>JADKLZ010010683.1:755-25438 GCA_021533235.1 Biomphalaria straminea | reverse complement strand
ATAGATAGATAGATAGATAGATAGATAGATAGATAGATAGATAGATAGATAGATAGATAGATAGATAGATAGATAGATAGATAGATAGATAGATAATGTATTAAGCTAACGGGAGACAAGTCGTCCAATAATGAGGGATATGGCAGCGGTTGCACTGTGAAAAAGCGCGGATGGCACTCAAGTTTGCATGGGAGATTGTAGAAGAGTACAATGGATAAGACAGGGAGAGTAGTTTCATAGAGCTACGTAGCCGTTTTTAAAGAGTAGTGTTTATATTTAATGTGTTTATAATTTACCTTTCTATATGATCTGGATACATTTGAAATGAAATCAACTAAATGCATTGACTGTGTCTTACATTATTTAGATTTGAAACATTTTGTTAAGTATCAAACAGCATTGTTTTGCGTTTCGTGCGAAAAAAAAAATACACACTCTCTAATAGGTAAGACACAAAATAATATAAATCTGTTCAAAAACAACATAACATATTCCTTTATAAGGACACTAATCTAGATTTGTGTAGGCCCAAACCATCAAGATGTTTTGATAATTTTAACGAATAACACAAAGAGAGATATCCGTTATGAACTAGTGAAGTTTTTTAAAGTGTTTGAAAGATGAAGGTATTTAGATTGTAATGAAATGTAAGGAAATATATTTAATGTTGAAGTAAGCATGTAAATAAAGGTAAGCAAATAAGTCATAGTAATACAATAATTCAAAGTAAGCCAATAAGTCAAAGTAACCAGGGAATAAATCAAAAGCTAACAGGTCAAAGCAAGCTTATAAGTCAAAGTAAGCGAATAATTCAAAGTTAGTGAATATGTCGAAGTAGGCAAATAATTCAGAGTAAGTAAGTAATGGCAAGGTAAGCCATTACTTGAAAGTAAGTAAATAAATCTGGACTTGAACTAGAGTCAAAGAAACTTACTGGTGCAGACCTCTCCCTCCTGCCTGTAGCCATCAGCGCATGTACACCTGTCATTGGTACCACACACCCCAGAATATCCAGTCTGGGCAGCAATACACACGAAGTCGTTGTAGCAGAGTTTGCCTGGTGCTAAAGAGAGCCATAGAGTTGAATGGAAATGTCTAATTGATTAAACAAGTATTAATTGTAATATACATGACGCATGCAGCCAACACAAATCAGGTGTAATTAAATACAAAATTTAAATTGATTGATTGGGTTGATATGATCAAGCGAACTTACAAAGAACCTATTAGGCTATTAATAACATGCATCCAATTAGTCCTGCTACGTGACCTCATATTTTTAACGGCACACCTCGTGTAAATACAAGCAGTCCACTTGGTTCAAATCCAGAACACAAATGTTCACATATTTAATATCAGGTGGCCGAGCCTTGCTCGGTTAAACAATTTCTTAAGGAAGGTTATATACCCGAAGTCATTTTGGGAATATTTCTGTAATTACGAAAATTAACGATCGGATAAAGACCACAAATCTGAAGAGTTGCATTAGTGTTATTTTAGTTCTTAATATAATTGTACATGGCGATTAAATGTGAAATCTCTTAAGTGTAGACAAATCACAGCTCACGTCCGTTTTATAGTTTTACAATCCATTTTTTTTTGCATAAAACTATTGTAGGCCTACTATTATTGGCTTGGAAGAAAGACTTTGCTCTGTAACTTCTCAGATAGTTACGTTCAGATATTTAATTATGAAATTAGTGTATTCATTATGGCTTTAGTACGAAAATAAAGTGACTCAAATCTCTACGTTATAGGGTAAAACAGGCACTTTTTGATAAAACTGAAATGGCGCACTTTTTCTTAATAGACTTAAATCATTTCATTAGCTTTCTAAAGAAACGTTTCCGTGGGGCACCTCTGTTACGCCAAACAATATGTTCGTCCCCCATAAGGGATACGTGCCCTGCTCAGCCTGACTGTCGGACTATAAGAGGTTCATACCGGGTTTTGCCATCCATACATCCCAGGGGTGCTACGGCCCAACCCTCCATTCAAATTTCTTTTGGGCCTTTCGTCACCATTTCCGTTATTTTGGTATGGGACATTAAGACACTGAAGCATGAACACGTGGTAATAATTTGCCAGCAAAAAAAATATTTATAAAAAGGCTTGACTTTGAATCTGAAAATTAATTAGGAATGCAGTATTTCCCGTGGCTACGCAGCCCCAGATGTGACCTACATATTTTGCCAAATGAGGGCAAGCATAACCATTGTCCGAGTGTGTTCAATTAAGATTTTCTTTTCTTGTTTGCAAAGAAATATTTTAGTTTACTGCTGTAAGCCTATCGTTTGTCCTTGATGGTTTTTAAGCTTGCGCTAATTCAATGTGTAAATTATTAAATTAAACCATTATAACTTTTAATAGGGTTCCCGTGGTTTCCTTGTTTTCAAGACGCTCCAGGAAATCTCCTGAAACTCATACAAATGTCCTTAAAATCGACAAAATTTTAATGCAAAGACGAATTTATTTTCTAACACAAAATCTTAATTTTTACTTATTATTCGTATCCCTACACTGACTGGACCGCGTGCAATCCACTTCACATAGGGCCCCGAAAATGTTAGGGTCGACCCTGGATATCATGTCCAGTGTGTGCAAATAAGGCGTAGAGTATAACAAAGTAAAAGTTACTCACGGGTTTACGCAATTTAAGTGTAAACAATGGACCTCATTCACGAATCGCCACTTAATAATTTTTATAAAACAATGAAAAAAAGTATCATGTGACAGCCTTTATGGATTACATAATTTGTATATAGAGAATCACATGGCTAAATGTTGTTGGTTAACGATTGTTGAATGAGGCCCATTTACGAAACCTTTAAAACACAATAACTGATCATACATCAAATTTAGCTTCATTATTTTTCTTCCATAGTTTCATAATAGATCAATCCACAATAAGATTGTGCGCAATGTTTAATTAGGTCGATTGATTAGTTGTTCTTGTTTGTGAAGTGTAGTGCTGTGAGCCTAGTGACGTAAGCGGTGTCAAGTTTTTTCCCTTTGACGTCATGGGAAAAAAATTTCATTCATATCTCTAAACGCGTTCTTGTTTGCAAAGAAATATTTTAGTGTACTACGGTAAGCCTAGTGACGTAAGTAGAGTTTTTCCCGTTTACGTCATGGAAAACTTTCATTCATAAATTATTCAAGCAAAAATTAATTTTACAACGAGACATTTTATATATCGAAATAACGGTCGAACTCGAGTTTTCCCGATGTGGCCAATGAGCTGAGAATTTTTTTCTCACTAACATGCAGATACGTTGAAATTTTAAAATTTTAAAGAAAATCGTTAGAGCCATTTTCGAAATCAAAGATATATATATATATATATATATATATATATATATATATATATATATACAAGAATTGCTCGCTTAAGAGTATAGGATATACAGATAATGAAAAGATGGATTTTTATTTTATTTTATATGGACAACGAAAGAACAAGGGCCTCAACTCTGGAAGAAAAACGTAGAATGTGAAAAATGGCCAGCTCCTCTACCACTGAAGCGAAAACCACCTTAACCTGCGATATTTTTGGACGGGAGTGTCTCTCCGAAATAGGGCTCCACAGCCACATGAGGAAGTGTGCGAGATGAACTATAGTCGTTCTACGACTGAAGGAGCCCAACAATGAAAAGATGGATTTTTATGTGTTTGGGATGTATTTTTATTTTCTTTACAGATTTGGTTTTATATTTTCCCAATATGTAACAAACTAAAACTGTCAATGAACCTCATTCACTAAAACGAACTAAAACGAACTAAAACGAACTAAAACGAACACCATTGTTGATCAAAATTAGATCTCAATGTTGTTTGATTACGATTGGTGAATGAGTTCCATTATAAAAGAGGCTTTGCAAACCAACGGTGAACAATGTTTATTGAATACCCAAAATATGTACGTAATGAGTGATGATTAAAGAGTATTAGATGCTCATCAATGTCATCTTACCACAAAGCTTATAGCACGAATACATGTCACAAGATCGAAGTTGGCAGCACCTTATCATACGCTTTACCGAACTGGCACGACAAGCAAAGACTCGCGATACACCTAGGGGCTATACATATCACACCAATTGATAAGTGACAGCCTACACTTTCTTCCGAGGTTTCTAAACCAGAACGTAGCTATAGCCCTTGCACTGTGACACCATATTCAACAGGCGAACAGAGAAAGGTTGCTGTCACAATTGTTTGATGATAGCGTGCCAATTATGTCACGATATTATATTACTATGTTGAATGATGTGACATGCCGGGGATTGATTAAATCTTGAATCGAAGTAGTTGAATAAATGTAGATCTAGAAATTCACAATAAAAGATTTTCTTGTAGAAAACAAATTTCAGGAACTTTATTTGAACAAAACGTAAGTACAACTTATGTACAAAGGCAGATCTAACAAGATGAACAATACTACAAGGCTCCTTTGTTAATTAAAACTTAGAGATATTATAAACACGTGTGCTCAATAAGACATCCAAACATCGACTGATCAACTCGCGCAAAATCCAGACTCTTGGGCGGAAGTCAGGTGACTTCTTTTTTAAAACAACCAATAGAATCAAAGTTCAAACTTGTATACGTCTCTGGAAGAACCCAAGGTAACAACTCGTGTCTTGGTTCCCCGATTAACTTGCGAGCCATCAAGCGAGGGTTTATATTTCCAATATACACACAATCTTTTAAATGTAAAATATACAACTAAATCTACAATGGCATATGTGACAGTTGCTAACAGCAAAGTCTAAAGAGACTATAAATAAGCTTTATAAGTTACCCAAAATGAGAAAATAAAAGGGACACACAGCCCAACAAGCTCGTCTCCAACTCCAAAGAGGAGTAAAGTCATTATAATAACAAACATGATATAAACATTTCAACCCTCATGGCTCATGGAATGGTGTACACAAAAAGAATTCGTGCTCAACAAAATCAAAGTAAACATTTTAGTGCATCTTGATTGCAGTGTATTTTGCTGAGAAACCAACCCTGAGAGAAATACTTAAAATAGTTACGTGTTGAATTAATTAGCACGAACCTACTCTAAGTAAACATTTTGCTCCTTACATTTTGAATAAAAAAAGTTAATTTACTTTCAAATGCTAAACAATTGTCGGTTGTAGATTAAATTTGTGGATATATTGTAATGATAAAGCACAGGAAATAGCTGGTATAAATAACAACACTGACAGCTTCTTTTCTGAAAACTAAATTAACTTAAAATACGGATGGCTTCTAATTAGATCATACTACTTTGAACCACACACTAAGTACGTAAATTATATCAGTTCCCGTTACGTGGAAAACGCCGGCCTCGAAGCCCCTGTCCACAAAAGATAATAAAGTCGCAAATGCTCATTTCCATGGGATTGTACGATTCAGTTTTCGGTGGAAGTGTGTGAGCAAATTATATGGCCCACATGCCGAAACGAAAAGCTGGAACTCGCTTACTTATGGACTTAACTGCGATGCGGAGAGCTAGACTAACGTCCCTATCATCCCGAGGTTCGCTGTTCCAGCATCCCCCACAGTTTAAAAATTGAGAATCCATTAACAAATATAGCTTAACTCTTTGACTCCGGAATTATTTTCCACGTTTGTACCGAATTTATAGCTTTATAGCTGGATAAAATAAATGATGGGAGCGTCGTTGCGGGGTCAAAGAGTTAAGAAATACACTTTCTTTATTCAATCGTGACACTTACTAGAGACAGCAACAGTTACTTTATCACTAGCGTCACTAGTCAGAGTTCCAAGCTTGGCTTTGCAGGTGTAGTCACCATTGTTGAGACTTGTTATTCCCTTTAGACTGTAGTACTTGGTCTTGACTGTTGTAGACACAGTGCCTTTACTGCATGTACAGAATAGAACTGCGAGTTTAAAATAACCTTACAAACTTTAACTAAGAATAATGAACTATTTCTAAAATTAATAACTCCCAAATTTTCTGTTTCTCTATTGTTATAATAATATTAAAACGAAGTTCTCTAAGTGCCTTAAGTATATAAGTCAAAGTGCCTTTAGTGCCTTTAGTATATAAGTTCCTTCAGTATAGCTGCGTTCATTTCATCTTCCACTTACACTGTCCATTCGTAGGTCATTCCTATACTTTCTGAAGGTGATTCACACGATAGCCAGTAGTCACCATTCTCCCCATAACGATCACCACATCCTAAAGTGTCGATAGTAGGCTTCAAAATAGTAGCTGTAGATATAATGTCCAAGATATAGAAAATTTTTCAATGTTTTAGGACCGTTGCTTATTAAATACAACTTTTGGCGATTTCTATCGGCAGTTGTTTTTTTTTTTTTTGCACATACTAGAAAAAAAAAATCACCCAAATTAAGGACACAGTAAAATTATTATTTTTTGGGTAGTAATCTTGAATCCTTTTGCTTCATTACGATATACCAGAGAACCTTATGCAGATATTCGAAACTTAGTGGAAAAAAACGCAAAATAATTGAGAATATCTCAATACTTCAAGAACAAGTTACTGTTTTATGCATAAAGAATTTTTTTTTATACATTAAATGATTAATTGGTCACCTTTTTAATGATTTATCTATTGTCCTTAACTATGAAAATCATGCACAATTTTAAATAGGGGAAATGGGAGAAAAATGTGTACAATATGTAAAAAGGGAAATAATTCCACATATACAGGCATATCTCTCAATAAGCAGAATCTGTTTTCCTTTCTTTATGTTTTTTTAAGTGAATTGTCTACATTATGAGGAGGGTGTATATCACTATATGTCGACATACTTACTTTGCACCGCTATTGTTACAATGTCGTAAGTTCGATAAAAAAGATCTTTTTCAATTGTACATGAATATTTTCCTTTGTCCGCATCAGCCACGTTGTCTATTTGAAGCTTCCTGTCAGATTGTCGGGCAATGATGACATCATCTTTCTTCCATGAATAGGTGACACCGTCTGTACGCACGTCTCCACAGGTGAGAATGACACGGCCACCGATGACGGGAGTTTTAGAACTGGCACTCAGCAGCTCTTCGTCCGCTATAGAAGAAAATAAATACGTTTATGAATTGTCTGCGCCATGGTCCCATTTCGTAAGTGGACAGGCGATCACCCAAAACTACTCAGCATGAATAGGGATTCAAACTCAAACCCACTTGTAGGTAGCCAAGAGCAGTGTTGTAGCTATGACGATGGAATGGTGGGGGGTAAGGGGGGGAATCCCCCTGGGTCCCCAATAAGGGAACCCTCAAATGAGTGTTAGAATTTTTTTTACACAAAAGTATTAAATATTACGCCATTATCTCATGCCGAATTTCAAAATGTACGATAACCTATAGAGGTCAAGCCCCACGCGTTGCAAATGATGGCTAATTTCTAGCAACTCCACACACCACGTGTTCCGACATGTTGTGTTAGGATCTATCAGATGTCCCTAAGGTTGCTGTGCAGTTCCTTGAAAATATAAATGTTTTATATACTCGAGCTATTAGTAATGTGAGACGTGAGTATTGAGATAAATCTTGTTGAATAAAGCCAAGAAATGTGTAGCTCAATTTCATTTTGTTTTAATTTTATTTAAGAAAGGGAGTTTCCACCAATACAAAAAAGCATACCTAAACGTTTTTAATGTGATGTGCAAAAACCTTTCGGTCAACCTTTCTATTCAAACCCAGTTCCTCTTTTATTGTCAATCGTAAAATAGCTTTGAGATGATTTTTTAGAACATAACTATTACATAGCACGCACGCAAGAGTCTTAGAAGACAAGCGCCACCAGCTCCATTACCACTGCATCAATTCGTCGCGAAGTTGGCGACTTAAGGCAAGAACCGAACGACACACAAAAAAAGCTCCATTTTTCTTTACTCGGACTGTATCAACGCTACTCGTTGACTAAGCAACGTGAAAAAAAAATGTCCTTGTGTAATCACTCAATGAACTTCTCAGTTGGTTTCAGTGGCGTAGCTAGGTTGGGGCAAGGGGGTTTTAAATTCTTAAGTCCCCCCAAGACCCACTTGAAGAAGGACCCCAAATTAATGTCAAATATTTTTGTACATTAAATATTAAGTATTACGTCACTGCTATGTAATCTTATATTAACGTGGAGTCAAAAATACTAGACAGTATTGATCTAAATCAGTGATTCCCAAAGTGGTCTATTTAGACCCCTTGGGGTCTACGAAGACTTCCAAGAGGTCTATGAAAGGGAAAAAGTAAACTGTGGTCTATGAGATGGGTACAGGGGTCTATGATAATGAATCTCATTTCAGCAGGTCATGATTTGAATTTTGATATCCCGTTAATGGAATTATTTTATATACACAATTATAATCTTTATCTTACTAAATGCTCGAATGAAACATTGTTGTATTTAATTTAATAACTATGTTTAAATAGTATAGTTTTGTTTAGTTATAACAAAAAGAAATGTAGACAGTACAGCGTTAAGTATTTAAAATTGAACTTCATTCTTCCTAGTCAAACAAGCGCGTTATTTTTTTTTTTTTGGCGCTATGAAACCAATTAAGCTAGAAGATCATTTGAGACGATGCCACCCTGATAAAAAAAAGAGAATGATTGGAACAACTTTCGAACACTCAACAATAAAGTTCACAATAAACCCACAAAATCTCCATATGCATCATATAGTAAGATGAGTTATAAAAGTAAAAGATTCTTCTTCTTCGTACTTGTTATTATGTTGAAGTGTTTAGATAGATAGACCAGTATCTGAGATGAACTGCACGTAGTTTCTCTTCTATAATGATGTTCTGGGGCCAGTGTCTTATATGAGCCTTTTCATGAAGAAAACAATTTATTGAGGCATTCTCTGGTGACACTCCACAAGGGTGAATTTCAATAGTGCAAATTTTTAGCTTCAGAAACGTATGTTCTCTCATTCTGTTATGTCTGGTTCTTACATGAAAAATTAGTCCTCTTTCGTATCCGGATACTTGATAATAGGCATTGTCCTTCTTGTTATTCGGATGAGAGCCTGTCCATTTGTCATTTTTATCTACTCACTATTAGTTTCTTCATTTGTATTTGTTCTCACACGTGGAATGTGTGTCAACCTTCTTATTTTCTTCTATTTCAATATGTGCTGGTATCCATTGGAGAACATTTTTGTTTGCTGTTGTTATTGAGTTGTAAGTCCTGTACTTGGTAGTTTCACATAAGAGGAATCATGTTTTCTAAGCTTGGAGGATTTTTTATATTTCATTGGTCAGGAAAACAGTCTGCCTATTTGGAGTAGGTACGATTTGCTTATTCCAATTCTCCCATTTCTGCTCTATGGCTAATTGAGAGCGCACCAGTTGCAATGAACATGATTTTTTAATTATTTTTTCTCCATTGGGAGCATTCCAGCTCCTTCGTTTGTGGAGGCTTTTTGAGATAAACTCTGACCCAACGGTTGTTTATGGCTATGAATTTATAGAAGAGAGTTCACTAATTCCTTGACATCTGTAGGGATGTAGTCAAGGTTTTCTTTCTTCTTATTTAGTTTTTTGCACACAAAAAAAACAACAACACAAAAAAACATATTTCTTCAAATCAAATTGACCTAGCCACTTCATAATATTGATAAAACAATGAAAGATACATTTCACATGACAAACACGATGGATGAAACACTTTGTATAGAAGATATAGAGAATCACGTGGATAAATGTTGTTTGTTTACGATTGGTGAATGAGGCCCATTACATACTTCTCTGTGCACCTGGCTGAGTCAACCTTATTTACTAATGAGATATTTATATTGGCATAATTGATTAAATGTCGAAAATCTACAAAAAAAAAAGACTATGTTGTTGTTGTTGTTTTTAAACGTATACAATGATACTAAGGACAAATTAATATTTAATTATGAGCTTTCAAACCCTTTATAACAAAACGTTTCTAGTGTGTTTTTTTTATTGTATGTAATACAATAACTATTATTTTGGTTTAAATCTGAATTTTATTAAAGATATAACTTCAAATGTAGCTTTAAATACCTTTTTTACTATTCGACTCACAGGATAGAAATTAGTTTTAAATAAAGTAAAGTTTGAAGTTACCAAATTTTCACAAAAAATAAATACCGTATAACTGAAGCAGGGGGTCTAGCGAAAAATAGAAACTTGGCAAGGGGTCTGGGAGACAAAAAAAGTTGGGAACCACTGATCTAAATGATGTTATAGAGGCCTTTGGTGCACAGAAAGCAATAAACAACGGTATTATTCATTAAAAGTCTAAAAGTGTCTAAATGATTTTTTTTATTTTCATACTTACCAATTGGAACTTAGACATAGGATTGTTAAAATGCAGGGGCCCCTAAAAAAAATGTCAACCTCCCCCCCCCCCCTCCAGGCTCCCAAATTTCCTGGTTACGCCACTAGTGTATTGTTCTGTTGTCTTTTGTGTAATGTTTGTGTAATGTTGTGGTTGTTATTTGAATTTTAGAGCTAAAAAAGAGAGAAAGAGTCCTTTCTGTGGTATCAATTCTACAAAGTGTAAGACGAATTCCCTCACGGACAATAATGATTATTGCTATTGTATATATTATTATTAATAACGCTCTGAGTCTCTAATGAGTCAGAAATACTTATGTAGTTGCAATGTGTTCAAATAACTAGCACAAACCTAATCTAAATTAACATTTTTTCTCTTTCATTTTGAATAAAAGATAGTTAAAATATTTTGAAATCATTGATTGTAAATTAAATTTGCAGATTTATTATACTTATAAAACCCACGGAATAGCTGGTAACAATAAATTATTCCTCTTTATAGTTGCCCCGAAGGAAAAAAAAAGCCACTTTTCGTTTCTTTGCTGTGATGTACGCAAGTGGGATAGATCTAAAAAATAAAAGCTTTGCTAAAGATCAGATTTCACAATAACCTGTAATTTTGTTCTAAAGAAGTGCAACAGCAACTTTCGGCCGTCTGAAACTGTTATCATTTGTTTTTAAATTTTAAAAAATTAGAACTAAATTTTACGTATAGTAGACTAAATGACAATTTTTTAGAAGAATTATAAGCGTCTTTTAAGCAGAATCCAAAAATTCTGCTGGTAATGTCATTGGCGAAAAAAAATCGAGAAGCTCTTTCATAAAAATATTCATAAGAAATCTAAAAAAGATTTAAAAAAAAAAAAACATTTTTTCCCGTTATGTCAAGAAGCACAATTTTTTGAGAGATTTGTACTTACATCAAATTTGGTGACCATTGTATTAAAATTATGCCTTAGTATTAATCAAAGAGTGCTTAAAACTGTCCTCTTTTAATATTAGCGAAAAGGCCTTGGCTATGTTTTATCACGCTCACATCGGCAATATTTTACATTTTAATATCACTGCCTGGTATGGCAATCTAAGCACTAAGAATAAAAATAAACTCCAGAGAATCCTAAATGCTGCTGGTAAGGTCATTGGCAAAAAGCAAACCCCATTAGGGCAGCTGTTTGAGGCAAACATCCTCACAAAATCTAAGAAGATTCTAGAAATAAAAAATCACCCTTTGGGTCAGGATTTTGCTATTTTACCATCACAAAAGAGATACAAGACACCGATAGCAAGGACAAACAGACACAAAAACTCTTTTGTTCCTCTGTCAATCAGATCATTAAATAGAACCAATCTAATGTAAACTTTTCATATGTTAATACTGAGTGAGTCTGGTGTGAATGTACATTTTTTTGTAAATAATGTTTTGTTTTGTATAATGCACAAATTGTAAGACAAATTTCCTTACGGACAATAAAGATTATTATTATTATTATTATTATAAGTGTATAAATTAGGTAGAAATTAAGAGCTACATATATATGACTACTCAGCTGGTATGGACTACTTACTGAGCGTTACCATCACTTTATTGCTTGACGGAACAGCTGATTGAGAGCCCATTTTCACCGAACAGCTGTAATTTCCTCCTTCTGTAAGACTTAAGGTGTCAGTTGTAATAGAGAGATCATTACCATTTTTCTGTAAAATGTTTACAAGACACATAGTAATAAATTGGGCATTATAGATAGGACGTTAGATAGGACATGAGAACAATGATTTGTTAACATAATTGCGAATTAAAGCAAAAGGACAAAAAAAAAAATTAAATGTCTAAAAAGACGCTCGATAGCCGCACCACACTAAAGGGTGATGGTAAGGGTGAACGAAAGAAACACATTCGAAAAAGTTTTAGTGATGTTTTTTTTCTGACAGTATTTTCATTACTTTTATGAAGCCTTTCTTTCTTTTTTTTTTTATACAATGCCTCTCTATTTAACTTGTACCTTCTTGGAAACTTTAAGGTGGGCTCTTTACCAAGGATTTTTTTCCATAAAAGGGTAAGGGGTAAAAATGATCCCACTGAGCTACACCAACAATGACATATCTGTGCGATTGGACATATTTTTGCCGATTGTTTAGCTCAATATCATTCATTTAGATTAGTCAATATGCTGTGATCATATCAATTGTTTGGACCAGTTGAAAAGGGGTAGGTGGAGATTGCGGGGAATCAGGGGTATGCTTTTTAAATGTATTTATTAAAAATAAAATGTGAACGACATGATAATTATGCTAGGAAAATGATGTGAAAATTTAGCGTTTTAAAGTTATCTAAGTTACACTTTCTAACAATGTATAAAGGGCAATTATTAAACGTATGCCACCTTTGAAATGAAATTTAGATGCCAAAAAAAGTAATTAATTACCAATAGTTAATTAATTATTTGTATTTTTTTTAATTGATTCTTGTGTTATCAGGAAAAATAAATAAATGTACAAAATTTTATCTTGATACAATATTGGTTTACCAACTTTTTACTAGACAGAGTGAGTTGATAATAGTTGATATAAGCTTTGTAAGAAGTAATCTAACGATAAACACACTGTTTTAAAACACAAATCACTTATGCAAATGTTTTAATAGCTTGACTGAGGAATAATATGATTATTAAGTAAATAAAGCACATTGAAAATACTGATAATCAATAAGAACTGACCAATAAATAATGACCCCGATGGTAAGCTTTTATTTCCTTTATTAGTCTTCTAAAAAAAAAGATCTGTCTAGATATTCTCAATAATTCTTGACCCTTAGAAAGAGCTTACTTTCATTCGAGGATTTCTGGAAGTTTCTGTTCTTACACAGTGTGACCAGGGGCGGACTGGGTATCGAAATTGGCCAGGGCATTACCATATAAACATGCCCACAAAGAGCATGTCATACCTTGGGCGTAGCCAGCATTTTTTTTCGGTGGCGGAGGGATTTTTGTTTCCTACCCACCATCACATCTATTTTATATGAGTGTGAGTGTGTGGAAGTATGACATGTGAGTGTGTGGAAGTATGACAATATGAAAGAGTATTCAGTAAAAACACAAACATACATGCCAGGCGTAAACTATGGTCGGTGCAGTCGCACCCAGATCTTCATTACATAATGATCATTTATTATTTCGGCTGGATTTAACCCTAGAATAGGCTTTTCCTTTAGTTGGTGGAAAGACTGAACACTCCGCCCATGACAGCTAGAAGGTCTGGGGGAATGCTGTGAGCTCCCCCAGCGTGGTCCTTCGCCGTGGATCTATTATTATTTTCAGTATTTAAATCTTTAAAAAATGCATATTCTGAGGTATCCATAGTGCTTTATCCTACAACTCTTCTGCTAAAAAAAAATAAAAAAACAAAGGTGCTATTCACTGCACTTAATAATGGAGCCCAGCGACTAGTAGATAATGGTAACTTTAGTTTCGCTTTTTTTTTTATTGGAAGGTGAGTGAAACCGCAAATCCCTTTGGCTACGCCCATGAAATTTAGCAATTGAAGCTTTGCTTTTTCTCTTGTTGGAAAGAGGGAGAGTAGGGTACATTAAATCCCTTTTGGCTATGAAAATGGAATTTGGTGACTGTCGTTTGCTTTTTTTTTTCTTTTTTTAATGAATAGTGTTTTTAACCTCTAAATGCCCTCGAGAAAGATGTTAAGGTCAATCTCACCCCCCTCCTGGCCGCACTGGTTAAACAAGTAAGTAAAGTAAGGTTGTCTTTTTAGACCATTTGGTCTGATTAAAGAGATTGTTTGAACATCACCCACCCCCCTTTTTTTTTCAGGAAACATCTATGTGTCATATTATATGTGTAAGACTAATAAGTTTGATAACGTATCGAAAATTTGATGTAAGCTTGCAAAGAATTTCGTAATGTATTTTGTTTATATATGTATGCGGTCCGAACACTATCAACATTACAAAATACACCATTAATGAGTATGAAATGAATAAATTATTTAATGTTTTGGAAACTTTTTAGTATTACTTACAGGTCACAGAAGTTACTTCAAAGAAAAAAGATAATTACCTCCCAGACATGGCATGTATCAATCTATTCATGCATGTTGATCTGTGACCTAAACTATGCTAAGTCGTTGGTTTTCTTGTCTGACTCAGGCAACCCATTCCATTATAAGATTAGTGGGTGAAGAACGATTAGAGAATCACTCACTTTATGTGAAAGCCTCTTTCTTCGTTCTAGTACATTCACAAAATTGCGAAATGTTTATGAATATACCGTGGCCAATTATTTCAAATATAAATCTCCTTTCGTTAAATATCGGTTGTTTCAACGCTATATAAAACCAGATCACTATTATTATAAAAGTTTTCGTCATTAACGACTTCATACTAACCATAAGTTTGCCATTAATTACAATAAACAGAGAAAAAAATGATTTAGATCTAGATTTGGCTTTTAAAAACATACAGTAAACAATTTGTGTGTGTGTGTGTTGCCTTAAGTTCAGTATTATTAGATCTATGTTATGAAAAATAAACAAAACGAAAGCTTACTTTTTCTGTACAAATTGATGAATAAAAAAAAATCTATATTCATGTTGAGCTGTGAATAAGTTGGCTGGTTGCTATTTCACGGCTGTGTGTATAAGTTGAATTCTATTAAATATTGTTAAAGAGCAAACTATTTGTTTGTTTGTTTGTTTTTGTTGCGTTATATCTATGTTTTCTAACTTAACCTCTCTCATCCCTCTTTTTCGGTAACATTGTCAATGGAACCATCAAAGTCAGGGGAGGGAACGGAGCAAAAACAAATGGGAGTGCCATCAAACGTACACGCCGACCAGCAAAATGATCCGACCAAACACAACATCGAAGACAGCAAAACAGTGTTGAAGCCCATGCCGCTCGTACAGAGAGAAAGATTTTGCAAATGATAATATACAGTTGGTAGAGTGAAAAGTTATATATATATATATATATATATATATATATATATATATATATATTGTATTCAAACAAAATTAATTTTAAGAAAAAAACGTGTTCAGACATCCGTGTCTTGCTGCTGTCACCTTTTTGTTAAGTTGCCTGCATTTAACAACATTTTTATCTTTGATCGCGACCCACCGGCCCAATTTGTGCCGGCACAGCGGGCTCGTTTGCCCATTTAGCCAGTCTGCCCCTACACTGTGAACTATTAATCTGGTCAATTACAAGGACAACAACCTTGACCCGCCCTTTACTGGGTACTAGCTGACTAACAGCGTGACAATATGAAAGAGTATACAGTACAAACACGAACATACTTGCCAGGCGTAAACCATTGTCGGTGCAGTCGCACCCAGATACGATATTTCAGGTGAATAAACACAGGTCAAAGTGACTGTCGGAGACGTCTTCTTATCAATCACCTCATTTACTACTTTGTTGTTGACCTTCACATACACAGACTGGATATTGGCTAAAAAATAAAGTTTAAAAAGCTATTTTTCAAAATTTAATAGTTCTGGAAACAAAATTGAAGCAGAAAAAATGAAAAGAAATTATCTGATGATATAGGACATGGTTTTTTTTTTTTGACGTTTTCCTTGTAGATTTATTTATTTCAAGGTTCTTTACAAATAATAATAACAATTGGCTTGTCTTCGAATCCGAAGATTAGTGAGGAATACAGTGTTTCCCGTGGCTGTGCAGTCCCAGCTGTGACCTACATATTTTGCCACATCCATGGCAAGTAAAATCATTGTCCGCAGGTGGTCGGTTTAGATTTTCTTTTCGTCGTCTGCGTTTGTCCTCAGCGGCAGATTTTCTTTTGGTCTCTAATGTGTATCCTGCGGCCTTCGTGAGTGACCCCCAGCTGTCTCGTTACGAGGCCGCATGCAGCCAGGTGCTCTCTTCTATGTCAGCCAAGGAAAGCTGACGCCTAAGCTGGTCTTTGAAGCGTTTCCGTGGCGCCTCTGTAACGTCGACCACCTTTTAGCTCACCAAAAAAGACTGCCTTTGGCATACGTTCGTCTCCAATACGGGATACGTGCCCTGCCCAGCGTAGCTGTCGGACCATAAGAAGTCCCTCTATACTGTCCATACCGGCGTTCGCAAGGACATCGCTGTTTGTAGTGCGGTCCTTTCATCGTATGAAATTGAGCACAATTTAAACCTGGGTGAGGGAGAAATAAGGTGTACAAACCTTTAACCAGACAATCAAAGTGAGTTTTTTTTTTATAAAGTTTCTAAAAATATTATCATGGCTGTAGTCACGATGCAGGTAGCTGTGTGTTTGATCAGCTGACGCATGAAGCACGGGTCAGTGTGCTGCTGTCGACTGTATCAAAGAACGAGGACTAATGCTAGTAAGAACTTTTCACGTGTTCAACACCCGAAATCATGGCAAACGTTTTTTAGTGATCTTTAGAAGGCCTTGATGGGCCAAATATAAGGCCCGAACACTGTCCGATAACGTCACAACAAGTGGGCAGTTTAAACCAAAATAGCTCGTTTCCACGTCACAGGTCTGCACCGCTTGGCAACAAGCTATTTGTTCAAACTGCCCACAGGTAGCGACGTGGCAGGCCAGGTCTTCTGTAACAAATGGTCTCGGTCAGAATCAATATCAGAGTTTAATTCAGCCCTGTTCAAGACGAGCCAGAGAATCCGGTACGAGTGAAGTACAACGGTTGCAATCAAGCATTTCATGTTGCCAGTTGTACAGTATTTGACTGTTAATGTATTTAATATTATAGAATAATTTTTTTCTGGAGCTTGAGTTGTCAAGTTCTTGAGTTGTTTGTCATGTTATGCGGTGTTTGAAGTGAGCCTGATAGAAATGACGCTAACAATATAATCTGTTTGAAGCAAGCACTGAATTTCTAAAGGATGTGGAAAAGGCATACATATTCTTCTCAATAAGAGAGATTTTTAAAACAGCCGGTGCAACTTCTTGTATTTAACAACAGCGTTTTTTGCCACCTCCTTCAGTGGCGTAGCTAAGGAGGGGGGGAGGGGGAGAATGTGAAAATCCCTCTCGGGCCCCCACTTGAGGAAAACTTCTAGTTACGCCCCTGACCTCCTTATCTCTCATGTTAAAAATATATATATATATATCTTAAAATTCCTCTTATCAGCAAATTGTAATGTGTAGAAAAAGGACATGGATGTTAATGATGAGTGTAACGATTTTGCTAGAAAATAGTTTATGTATATCTGTGGGAAAATAGTAACTAGCTAATATGCCTCACAAGGAAACATTTTGCATAAGGTCTTTAAATCTGGCTCTATACTATCGACAAGCTATAATCTTCTATATAATGATTCTAGATCCAGCATTCTAGTATAGACTACGGTTATTATGTTGACATAATTTAATCTATATCACCAATCTAGAATTGTTCATACTTCATTACAAAGCTTATATCAACTCGCTCTGTCTGTCTAGTGAAAAGTTTGTACATGATTTTTCTCCCATTTTCTATTTTCGGATTAGGTTTTAACCTTACAATCAATCAAAAAACTTAAACAATAAGTTTGTCAATTGTCAATAATTAATTATTTAGTCAGATTTTAAAGGAAAGGGAGTAAATGCTACTTAATAAGAGATGTATATATAATATATATATGGATTTAGCCCCCCTACTTAAGTATTTACACGTTTTTTTTCTCCCACTTCCTATTCTCGGACCAAGATGATGTTTTGAATATTTATTCATAGTCGATAAGAATACACGAATAAATCCAAAGATCAACCAATTATTTCACCATTTAGTACTAATTATTTAATTTTGCTCTATATAGCATGAGAGATAAACCAAGTAATATTCGGATAAATAGCAGTTCTTAGCGGTTCTTTCCATTAGATAAGCTTAGTTGTTGAAAGGTGTTCTTTTTTCTGTTGCTTGTGTTGATTTATAAACGCGCTACTATTTTTTCGAGAAGTTTCATACAAGTACCGCTTTATAACAATAAGGGAGAAATTTGTGTTACTTATTTAAAGTTTGAATCATTTTCATTAGTTTTCAAATTTAAAATAATTTTATTTCAGCACTTATATGGTAAGACTTTTCCGATATTTGTTGGAAGTTACTTACTTATTAATGTTGGGAGCAGCTTGGCAGCACTCTTAACGTTGGAATACGTCACACTGTCAGATGGAGTGGCAATAGAACATGTTACACTTTTTCCACTGTTGGAATCTGTTATTGTTACAGGGTTACGCGTGTCTGTGTTTTCAACCTAAATAGTAAAATAATAACAAAAGTTTAAATTCTACCTCCTAACGTATCAAATAATCATGTAACAAACAAAATAAAAACAACAATCAATAAACATGTTTACAGTGATTTAACTAGCATTTCACCTTCAAAAGTGTTTTTAAAAACAAAAATTATAAAAGTCGACATTCGCTGTAATTATATACGACTTTATTCAGGGATTTTGTTAACGCGCAGATTTCACCTCTCAATTTAAAATAAGATCTATAGGCATCTACATTATAAATACACTACTAACGTTTACAAGATGCCGATACGGTTTGACACCACAAAAAGGATGGGATAAAGCACTATCCAGGAGCCCTCCTAGATTTCGAAATTTCAGTGAAAGTAGATCTTTTCTTTTAAGTAATCTAAACAAATACATTTAAATCTTGGTCTAGAACAGGGGTTCTCAACCTGTGGATCGCGACCCTTTGCGTTTTAAGTTGACGAACGTGCAAGAAAAATATTAAAAACAAGATTACAAAAAGAGTTTGTTTTATCACACAAACTCAGAGGAGGCCCCCTGTCGGATCTGTCTATTCGGAATGAATATTCAAAACGTGATTTTATTTATTTTGATTGTCAAAAGAAATAATATTTCAAAGACTCATTTGCAGTTGTAAAAAATATGTTGTTGTTTTTTTTTTTTTTGTTTTTCTGTAAAATGTTACACATGTTTCGGATGTTTGATCAAAGTTAGAGATAGTTTACTTCCTTATCCAAATTTTTCTTTGGACGACGGATGGCAGTGAGCAGGCAATGAACACGGAACCGTCGAAATAATGAGTCCAGCACGCTAGCCGCACGACCAGGCATTGCTGTTAACTTAATAACAAACTATTAGCCTATTGTTGATAAAGATATATATTACACATTACAGCATGACTTGAAAAGGTCCTAAGTTGCTTGACATAACGGATTTGAGCTAACGGATCTCTTTGAAGCTTCCTTAAATTCAGTTAGTAAATATCAGTGTTAAATATTTCTTAAAAGATTTTAAATTTAGATATAATTCTAGATTGAGACTACACTACACTAACTATTTTTTATGGATTGGAATCACTATTAGGCTACGTTTACTGAAAGGACGCGGAAATGCAAATACAATTTATGAAAGGCAACTTAAATTATGTTGACTTAGACAAAAAAATGTAAATATGTTATAAAAATATGGCATGCTTTTTTTTTCTATATCTATTTACCATTTTTTACCATTTTTTATATAGAATGCGGCCGAAAATAAAATACAAAGGTTAAATAAAAAGCTTCTCGAATCGCGGCGTTCAGGCTGCGAATCTGTCAAAGTTGTGTCTTGGCGAGCACCTAAAATGCAAAAGGAACCAGTGAACTAAAATTCATGAGCCCATACGGTAATTAATGCTAACGTTTTGATACATAAATCTGCCAGTCAATGGTATGTTGCGCATATAATATAGATTTCCCACATTTACTCTATAATGAACAACCACTACAGTACCTGATAGGTAATCGAATCAGCTGGGTATCCAATGGGTATATTATAGCAACCGAGAGGGATGATTGAACCAGAGACCACAGAGGCTACAGGTACATATACTGTTGGCTGTATGCTTGACGTGGCTGTAAATGTAATTTAAATATACAAATGATTTCGATTGTATGTTTGTTCTTCTCTCTCGTCTGGAGCTTAGACATAAACTTACTTACAACTTATGTTGATTATAGTCAGAATTTTTAAAAGGAATCAATATATTTTTTGTATTCAGTTGTAGTTTTTACTATCCTTTGCCCACCAGTTTAATATCTGCCCTTACCCGATTAATATAAAAACAAAAAGGTTATCAAAGCCTGCTATTTCATTCATGATAACTTAAGCTTTCGTTTATTTTAGATCCCACCGTTAAATAGACTTACTTGATCCACCAGTTCCTAACAGTTCCATCACAAAGGCGTTGCTTAATTCTGATGTCAGTGTCGTCTCCGAGCCGATGCCTTTGCATCTAAAAGAAATGTATATACAAAGAAGATTGATTTAAGTGTTACATTTTGAAAATGTAATAAGTTTTGTTATACATTATTTTTGGAACGTGACACGACGAAAAAGCAAACAACAACATAGCGATGACAAAATCCCAAAGATTGAATAGATTTAGTAGCCTGCAGGGCCGGCCTTAGGGCACTGCACCCTATGCGGCTGGAGTGTGCCCCACACTTTCATAGGCCCCGCGCTAACTCTAGTTGTAAATTGCAAAGTCATGAAAATCTCCTGAAGTTATTAAATGTATATTTAACCAGCACCACTTGGATAACTGTGTCTTTCAAGAAGTATTCACCCGCGGGTCTGCTAAATGATAATATTTTTTATTCTTTATTTATTTTCTGTTCACTTTAGCAAGTGAACTTGCTATTTACTTATAGGTAACACAGCCTACAGCTTATAGCTTCAAACAGATATTCGCAGTCGCTTAGTGTTACTGCTAAAAATAAATGAAAATAAACAAATCCCAAATCTACGCGCCAAATTTAATATTATCTCCTCACAATGACAGTATGTGGTATGTCACAGTGGTATTAACGCTATGAAACAATGCCTGTGGATATCTTCAGGGCATTACGTTCGACACTACAGTTGATTGCACAAGATAGACATGTAGCCTACTTTTAACGATTGGGATGAGATTTGGTGATAAAGATATATGTTATGATTATTCTGAAGAACCTCGATTTACAGTCGAACCGTGTTGGTGTTGGACTGTGAGCTAAAATCGTGATGAACAGTTTGAGTTGTATTGTCCATAATTATATGAGGGAAACTCCGACGGTTTTGACAATTTTTGATATAATATGTGGTTTGATTTACAGATAATGAATATGTTATTCTTTTTTTATATTTGAAATAATAACTTAGTAATTGATGTTTTTCTGACGTAATTTTTCTGCGCATCCAAAACAGTCAGACTTTCACCGGGTTTCTATGTGACGTCACACTAACCTATTAATTTAATCTATTGTCTCCTTTTAAAGCGTGAGACCATACAGCCAAAACTTCTCATAAAAACATATATCGCCGTCAATACGGTTAGATCTAGGATTTTGTAAGCAAAGAACAAAATGCGTATTTAAAGGAGATTTACATGCTTGACTAACCACGGCAGTGTATATTTTCTCGCCTGACCACTCAACATACAAAAAACACAATCGCTTAGTTGTCTTGTCATGACCGACTAAACGCAGTCTAGACTACCCTTACAGTGACCAGTTTTTTCGAATCAGTCTGACACACGATCTAGTTACTTCTGGGGACAGGGAGAGACTTGGATGAAAATGTTACATATTTTTCTCGAGTTAGTTATCCTAATGCTTTTAGATCTATCTATACATGTATATATATAAACTGTACCATAGCTCTGGACTAGGCCGTCACTATGCCTAACAGCTACTGTAAGAAAGAAGCGATACGATTGGTTAAATCTAGTTTTCCTTTCAGTATTGTTGATTGAAGTGACGTAAGCCTAAGATAAAAACCAAATCTCAAAGAACCCCGTTTTTTAGGAGGCGTGGCGAATTTACTATCTAATTTATTAAATATAAAATTTTCTGAGCATTTAAATAAAAAATGATATAATCTTTATATATATTCCTCTAAGTAAGAGGTCAAACACACAAAAGTTCAAACAACAACATGCAAGCGGCAAGTAAATAGGGAAAATCCCATGGCGTACGCACGCGGTGTGAGTGGACCCAATCCGCACTATTTCATTCACAAAATAGCATAGACATAAATAAATATAGACTGGAAAAAGGAAGTAACTTCGTGTAACTTGAAAACACATGTGTATATATATCTACTATTGAATTAGGATTTCTAAATTGTGAAAAAAATAAAAATTGCATGATCCTCAGTCTTAGAGATTAAACACTATTTATAGACATAAAATAATGTACACACAATTGTAATGCAAAAAATTTTTGTTTCATAAACTTCTCTTATGAATTTGTGTAGCGAATGGAAGGGAGGTTAAAAAAGTGGAAGCCGGAAGAGATTATATTGTGATTGTGTCGTAAGACTCTTGAAACTAGAACGACAATACACAGATAGATACTACTCTCAGGTTTGACTTTAGCGCGGGAAATCTGTTATATCATGTTATAAAATGGTTCAATTTAATAATTTATACACCTAAAAATTAGCACGGGTCCAAAGAAAGTTCGGGACACACTGTGGTCGCATATGTTGTTGTATATTTTTATTCATGAATTCACTTATAACAAGTAAATGGGAAGATCCCATGGCTCGATTATAGAACTTCTCATCGCAGAGATAGTTTTATGCTTTAGCACATGAACGTACTAATTATAGTCCATTTAATCAAATTAACATTCAAATTTGTTTTTCTAAAGCATTGTTACACGAGTGCATCTTTATTCTTAAAATTGCGTAAATTAAGGTCAATTAGCCATTTTCATAGTATTTTTCATTCATGAATTCACGCATTCACTTTACTTATATCAAGCAATTGGGAAGATCCCATGGCGCAGCATGTTGTGAATGGGAAATAATATATCCAAATCCGCACCATTTTTATTCACAAAATAGCATAGACATAAATAAATATAGACTGGAAAAAGGATTAACTTCATGTAACTTGATTTAACAATTTATACACTTAAAAAATTAGCACGGGTCCAATGAAAGTGCGGGACCCATTGGGGTCACATATGTTGTAGTGCCTAAGGCCTGCCCTGGAAAATAGCGGCGCATGCTATGCCGCCGGTCGACTAGTGTTTACTACTACAACTTTTTACGCAGAATTTAAATATGTCAATAACTAAAATTTGAAAAACTATCGGAGTTTCCCTTTAAGCTCTAAAGACTAGACTACTAGTCTGTAGTTTGTTTTGTTTTGTTTTTTAAATTGACTGTCTTTGTTTCAAATAAGGGGGGGGGGGAGGATTCGCTAGAAAACTTACGTGAATGATCCAACGTTGTCAGCAGAGGCGGCATCAACAGTGTAGGTGCTTCCAGTTGCAGTGGATATTTTGGTACTACTTTTATACCATTCGAATGTTGCCGCCCCGTCCACGTTACAGGACAAAATGAATTTTGAGCCAGGTAGTACCTGGTTTGAATTCACCGGCCCGTACGCTGTGATCACTGGCTTTGTCAGTTGTACTAAAGGAGAAAAGAGTTGAAATTTAGCTTAATCTTCTAGCGGAAAAATTGATCTACGTGATGCACATCCTACGGCTGTATCCTGCCTCTGACAAGGTGCTATCCGTCCCATAGGGCAGAATGAAATCGCAAAAAATTCGGTACAATGGACCTCATACTCCAAATGTAAATACACACATTTAGCCACGTCACAATATCGATAAAATAGTGAAAAATACGGATCATGTATTATCCTTACGTATTGCGTAATTTGTATAGAACATATAGAGAAAATGTTGTTTGTTTACGTTGGTGAGTGAGGTCCATTTCAACTCGAAATTTGTTTGTTCTATTGCGGCAGGAGACATGTCTAAAAGAAATATACCTCCTGTCTATTGATAGTCTCTGATTTATACATTTAGATGAAATGTAACATTTATGTATTTTTTACAATACCTCTATCCAATTTGTAGCTTCTTGGGAACAAATACATTGGTGGAAACTGGCTGGTTGGATACAAAGCTCGAAAACGGTTTGAACAATTCTTCAAGTTGCTGAATATCGTTTGGAAAAGAATTACTAGCTCGTTGGCCGCACAAAGAAACTCTAGTTTGACCATTGTAATTTTTAAAGTAAAAAAAAATTAAATTTGGCAATAAATTTCGGTTTTAAAAAAAACTTGGTCTAGACTAGTCAACTGTAGTGTACCAACAATTTTTTTTATTTTTACTTAATTTTTAAGATAAAAATACACCATTTTTATAATTATTTTCTATAAATTGTAAAAGTAATATAAATATATATAAATTAAAAAGTAAAGGGGAGGCTAAATTTAACAGTAGAAGATTTAGCTAAAGAAAAAGACATAATACACGTTATTATTTTTTTAAATATGTAAAGCTTTTAAAATAATATTTTTTTGAAGAAGGTCTCATTGTTATTTATATCGTTAATTTATTTTACCTCCTTGCACTAGTGGATCCAGTACTTTGGAGTTGGGGGGGGGGGGGGG
>JADKLZ010010650.1:0-15718 GCA_021533235.1 Biomphalaria straminea | reverse complement strand
TTAGCGGCCCCCGAAAGGGGAAAAGACGCTATTAGTTTTGTGTGGCCTGTCTGTCCGTCTGTCTGTCTGTCTGTCTGTCTGTCCGTCCGTCCGTCCGTCCCGTTTAGTGCTCAGAAAGTAGAAGAGAAAATGAAAATCTGACATCACGATAATATAGAGCATTCAAAGTTCTGATGCAACGGCTACTTTTTTTTTTCTAAAAGCTCAAAATCTAATTTTTAAAAATATTTTATGCAAACAGTATTTAAAGAGAAAAAACCTAATTAGTATGCAATATAAATGAAACCTACTTTAAGACAATTAATAATCTAATATACTGCACATGTTTTCACATAATTTTTGTTTCAACATACGAGTAACATACCAGTATTTACTCGTAAAGTAATCAACTCATAAAACAAGTGTGGCAGTTGCCTTGAACATCGGCTTTACAAGGCTAACGTTGAGAGATCAAAGCAAAGAGATCAAAGCGGATCTGACAGGGATCCGACTCCGACGGGGGCCGCCTCTGAGTTTGTGTATCACAAAAACTCTCTTTGTAATCTTGTTATTATTATTATTATTGCTCATTAGACGTCTGTCCCTAGAGACATAATTGTGGTCCAATTGTTGTTCCAACAAGCGATGCATAGAGTGATACAAGTGTGAGACTTCGGTCGTATTCCCTTAGCTTCCGTTGTGTTATGTTTATGAGTAAAATACATTTTGTAAACCCTGCACCTTTGTATAACCCGCTTAGCTGTCATCCGTTTGTGTAAACTTGTATAACCCGCGGTTAATATACGCAAAACTACGATGAATTATTTGAGATACGGTGCCCTTTATACTTTAACTATTATATGTCGTTTACATTTTTTTTTATACTTAGAGGGATAAATAATGCACAGGTTTAAAAAATAATATATAAGGGTCCGTGCTGTGATCAGTTTCTTAGCCGCAGACGATCTGTTCCGTTACAATTTTTTTAGGTATAGAGCTCCTCCTGAACGAAGATGAGCGCACTCCTCATTTCATATGCACTTGAAAAAAAGCCTAGCGCATATGGGGCATGAGTTGTTAATTTGCAGATAGGCCTGCTTCTTCTCTTAGCTTTTTGATGGTTCAGCGCTCTTTCACCCTGGCCACTTTTCTTGCTTCAAATCTTGAGAATCCAAGACTCACAGCTTCACGCCATGAGGAGCGATCGAGAGCTAGTGCTTCCCAGCCGTGAATGTCGTGTATATACGCAAAGTTAGAATGTGTTGAGGTAATGCTGGTTAAGACAGAATGTATTAGACTCACCAAGCTGAAATAAGTAAAAAACTACATATATGCACTGGTATTATATCAGACAGGGAAAACTCTCATTTCACCGTTATAGTTGTTCAAAGAATTTGTCTAGCAACAATGTAGAAGAATAGTATTTAACAACTATATTTATGAAGACACTAGTCTTGTGACTAGAAATTAGTGACACCTATTGACTTTCAAGAATGTAAAGCAATTAGGATTTATAAGGCTATTAATTGAGTTTGAGTTTTCACGCAAGCTTGTAAGTGACTCTAGTGGGTCACTTCTTCCTTTTTTTTTTCTTCTTGGCAAATGATTCACAGGGCAGCTTTTGATATTTCTGAGCACAATGCAAAATAATTTATTCGTCATCCTTGTGACCAGTTAAACTTGTTGTTCTGTTGAGATAGTGAGCGCCAGATTTTTTTGCAATGCAACATGCCACATGCTAATCTCCGTGTTTATTAACTCTTACTTCCCAGATAGGTAAAGTGGTCACTACCAAGGATGTTTTCTCCCTGTAGATGATTGGGTTCTCTTGTGACACTATTGTCTATTGTCGATCCTCATAACTTCTGTTTTCTTTTTGTTGATTAGAAGTCCAGTCTTTTTTTTGTTATTTCTGAGAGTCTGGTGAGTTTGGTCTGGGCATTTTGTTGCGTATGGGAGAGGAGGCAGATGTCATCGGCGAAATCCAGGTCTTCTAAATGTTGAGTTAGTGTCCACTGTATGCCGCTTTTATTATTTAAGACTGTCTGTCTCATGACCCAATCAATCAGCAGTAAAAATATTAAGGGCGAAAGCATACATCCCTGCCTTACTCCTGTTTTTACTTGAAAAGGGTTGGTCAGCTTACCATTGAGTATTACTTGGCACGATGAGTCATATAACTGTTTCATGATATTGGTGAATTTTGTTAAAAATAAACATTTTATGTATTGTATTGTGAAACAATACCTCTATTCAGGTCGCACATTCGGAATGGGCTAAATCTGGGTGGACACGATTCCCGAAAACGACTCCAATAATTTTTCCTGGAAATTCGACAGGTGATACCAGCATGTTGGCCACACCTGGAAAAGAAAACTCTGGTTTGACCGTTATTATTCTTCCAAGTATAAAAAAAAATTATAAATTTTGCTACAGGGCTAGAAAATATTAAACTTGAACGAGTATACGTATTCGAGTATTCCATCATGCAGGTTCTATTTATTTAAGAATTTACTAAATTAATGTGCAGGAACATTTTGCGAACCGTCTTGTGGGTCTAGATGTCAATAACATTGTAATTTCCTGTAGATGTATACATTCACCTAACCATCCTTTTTTCGGGGGTAGGGATGAGGTTAAAAACTGGGTCATTTTATATTTTAAAAAATCTTTTTTTTTTTTTCAAATCGTAACTTAATGGAAAATGACAATTAGATGGACACGATTCTCGAAAATAGCTCTAACAAATTTCCGTTCCATTTTTCTTTGGAATGTGGAATGGGGTGGGGTAAAAAGTGTTATTAAAACCAAAATAATCGCTCTCTAAGTTGCATAAAAGAAATATTGCCTTTTTTTTAAATAGTTTTTTTTCCCTCTTTTCTAAGAAAACCTTACACTAAAATTAGGAATTCCCGTTATACGTATTCACTATTTTTCAAATGTTTTGTTCAGCTCACTTAAGTTACTTTACTTGTAAACATGTGCTGGTTGACTGGGAAATTCCGTTTTCTGTTATTACCTTGATCTAATTATTTTTAGATCATCAAAAGATGTTTTGATGTTGTTGTTTTTTTTTTGTCAATAAGAATATTTTCATGTAATTTTATGCTCATAATCGATATATCTTATATCCCTATTGTTTAAAGCACGAGAATATGGCGTTTCTACAATGCTAAGATTGACCATTGAGCTCTAGTAGCCGAACTATTTGGTTACTCTAATTAGTCTAGTAGAACTAGGTCAAGAGGATTAAGGTCATGGCCTTTTTTTTTTTTTGCAAATGGAAAGAAACTATTTGGCAGTATCTCAAGTTGTACTCAGCCCAGTTGAATGTCTTATCATACGAGGTAAAGGTCAATTTGTAAGGCTAGGGCGTGGATATACTTCATCGCGCTAGGGCTTGCGTAGAAGGAAAATTGTTTCGAAATGATTCGCAATATAAGACCGCAGTGGCGTCACGGAGGGAGTGCGAGTGGTACAGACCTTACTGGGGGAAACTAATATGGCGTTCACCACAAAGTTTTGTTGCTTTTTTTAAAACTCCATTGTTTTAAAATGTGTAATTTGTCATTTCATTCTCCTAGGTGAATAGCCAGCCAAGGCTATAAAGCTCCTGCAGCCCGAAAGAAAATTTTAGAATGTAAACTCTGCTGCCTTTCAGCTATACACAAGGAAGGAAAAGGCTTCAGGAGTCAACTCTTAGGAAAAATAGGATCCCGTGACTGCCAGGCAGCTTGCATCGTAAAGTGCTTCACCTAGAGTAACTTGCCACTCCTTTAAACATATCATCTGCGTCTAGAGAGGGTGTGAAACTGTTGTTTGGGCAACATCGTTTATTTCCAGGCATTAGTATTTCTGTGAGATTAATCAAAGCCACTTAGAGACTGACAGAGGCCATATATAGTTTATCCTTATCGTCTATAGTACAGCAATAAATCTGCTTGTTGTTTATTGATCCCACTCAATCATCTGAAAAACAAACATGCAGTTACATTAACCAGCATAATCCTAAATATATTTCTTCTTAATAGCCCTCCATTCAAGGGCATTGTCCTCATGTTATGTGGTTTATAATCAATGGTTAATATGATTAGGAATATCAATCAGTGCTTAATTTCCTAAGGAATATTAATCAATTAATTAAATAACTAATCAAAAAAGGACTCAGATGCTGTTTTTTTTTTTTTTTTTTTTTTTGTGTTCAAGTGTAACGCTTCAAACTATTGAATGAAGCAGCACTGATTATGTAACAAAAGTATGTGTAAAGACTAAGACTATGATTAGTACAGTGACTTTATGGGAAGCTTTGTGTAGGAAAGCTCTCTAAACGTTAGAAAGATACCATTGAGAGCTCACTCAAGAACTGTGGCAGTGACTGCTGGGAAACACTCGCTCTCGATCGCTGCACATAACAGGTAGCTTTGGGTGTCGGAGTCACGTGATGCGAGGCAATGAGAGCGCCAGCATGAAAGAACGTAGAGTCAAAAAAAAGCTGATAGAAGAGGCAAGTTTATTTGCAATACACCCAAAGTGACCATTTCATAACAGCCATTTGTGGCCGTCTTTTTAAAAGCGACGATTTCACTTTTTAGTCATCTTCGAATTTATAGTAATTGAAAAATGTGCTCATGTAAGACTATGACTATGGTTAATGACTTTAACCACATTAGTTGTATTTACAACGACTCTTTCTTCAATTTAAAACAACAACTTTCGCAACATTCATAGAAGTATATTTTTACACACTGAGTTCTTGAAGTGGTAACTTCTCTTAAAGAACGAGCAGCACTTATACAATCTAAACCTAAGTCTACATCTTCTGTAAAACAATGTGTTGACAATTGAAAAAACACTTTTCATAGATCCAATCCTCTCTCAAGATCTTTCAAACTACAGTACTTTTACTTCCTTGCTACGCCACTGATATCCATTGAAAATAACAAAAATCGTGGGGTCCTCAGGGGCGTAGCTAGGAATTTTCCATCCTTTGGGGGCCCGGGGGTATTATCTTGTTTAAAGCCCCTGCATTTTGCGTAATATTTAATATTTAAAGTAAAAAACTTCTAATTTGGGGGCCCTCCTCATTTGTGGGCCCGGGGGGATTTTCAAAATTTCCCCCCTCCTCCGCCCACCCTAGCTACGCCACTGGGGATTGGTATACACACACACACACACACACAATATTAAGATGTAAGAAAAGAAACAAAATAATGAAATTAAAATGACATAGGCAGGGCCAAACTTTATAGTTCTGAATAAGCTCTATTCATTCAAGATATGTTGGAAAAAAAAAACAACTCTCTTGAGTTTAGCCTTGACCTTTATTTTTACATTCAAGTTTGTACTTCCTTGTAGCATTACTCACGTTCTCGTGGCACTTCTACTGCTTGCCAAGCTGGCAATCACGTGACTTGCAATGTTAGAGCTGTACTCCTCCCTGTCTCTCTCCATGTATCTACCAATTAACACCTACATTTATCGTATTTATGTACATGGCGCCTGAAAGATTTTTTTACAAGGGGGTGCAAGATGACACCTATGACTCAAAGTCTTAGCAAAAATTTTTGGTTATGGAAAATATTAAAGAAAAGAATTGCCCAACCTCCATTCGGGCCCCCATACCTAATCGATATAAGGTAATACTTCGTTTTCATGAAATAAAAACATAATAAACTAAACAATTTACAGTACACAAGGTTAACTTTATTTATGAGGCCCGTGCTTCCCTACATTCGATGGAAAAAAAAATGCAAACGTAGAATGTAGCTGCCGAAACTGTCAATTACTTTACTATTTGTTTTCTCTTATTGTAACGATGGACAAGCTGGCGATGAATTCTTAACGTGCAGTTCTGGTATTCTTCTTTTCTTTGCAGCTCTAGCATCGTTTTAGGAAGAAGACAAAGCAAGTCAAACTGATCATTACTATTGCTCAAAAAGTGAGACGTAATGACAAAACTGACGAATAAAGATATTTAATGTAAAGTCCTCTACTTTAATAACTACCAAAATCCAAACATGCTGTTTTTGCTCGGTGTGTGTGTGTCGACTGCGAATTCAAGGCAGCACCAACTCAATATACGGTATCAAGATTTTCTGTCCGCAGTCTCGCCTCCTTCAACACGCCATCTTTGACGTGTTCCTCAGCATGGTCAAGTTGGCTTTTGATTATATCATTAATGTGACTGTGGCTTCAAATGTGTAACGAACAAAAAAACTGGTTCAAAAAACAGATGAATAATTGACGACAATGACAAGACCAATCAGAAACATAAGAGGATGAGGCATTCACTAAACATGTGAAGTTTGTTTGGTTTCACTTGCAGTCGTTAAGATCCGCCAAACAGTCAAAGATCTCAAAGTTGAGACTTCAAGCGCGAATGTATTACCATTCTAATGCTTCACTTCGCGAATGTATTACCATTCTAATGCTTCACTTAGTTTTGTTTGCAAAATGTTTCAAAGTGGTCATGGTTACGATCGAGAAGACCTAAAGACAGTCCTGAAATAATACCGCATGAACAGGCAGCCATTTCTTTGTCCTTCCAACGTAACGCTACAGGAAAGAGGTACAAGCTTAGAATAGATAATGCTCCAAGTATGCTTATTGGGGAGCTTGATGGCTGAAGGGTTACGAGCTTGGTTCCGAACCTAGGACATAGACTCGATTCTCAGTAAAGACTGGTCAAGAATTTCAAGGGCGTCCCTGAGTCCACCCAACTCTAGTGGGTACATGGGGAAAGTAAAGGCGGTTGGCCATTGTGCTGGTCACATGATACCTTGCCCTTTAACAGCTGGCCAAAGTAACATATGACATCATCATCATAATAGATGATCAGTAATATTATCTGCTTAATAGATCATAAGGTCTGATAAGGTCTGAAAGGCGAACTTCCTTTTGAATAATGATGAAATGTTTGAACTATTGTTTAATTAAATGCAAAGTTGTATATCAACTATGTACAATGTAATTCTGCTATTGGAATAGACAAATAAAACACATTTGTAGCCTAGCAAAAATTATTTAGGAAATTAAATGTCGCAAAACGAAATGTTGTTTTCTCTCTTGATGATTCTTGTTTTGGGTGTTAATCTAAATATATATCTGACGCTATTTTCATTAACATTTCGGAGTTTCCCTTTGTAACACACTTGAACTATAACCCATTATACAGATGTAAACAACATAGTGAATTTGACATTAAAAATAGGCCCAGTTTGAAGTAGCAAGGCCAGATCAACATGACCTATAAATCTACACGCATGATAATCAGGAAAATGCCTTCGATTCATAGGATTTAGGACGAGTCACGTGACAACACAAACTACACGCGTGATATTGCATCATCAAAATTCCTTTTGAATGAAAATACATGTTGGTTCTTTGTCCTTGTTGTTATTCTCAACTAGGAGTCCAACGCAAGGATGAATTTAGTTGAACATAATATCAAGTTTCTTTATCATTGAATGAGACTTACGAGTACTACCCAAGGCTTGATTTAGATCCAAATATCAATAAGGTTAAACATGCCACTCTTCCTGGTCCTTGTATTTAATAGTTTATAGCAGTGATGCCCAAAGTACGGCCCGCGGGCCACATCCGGCCCGCAACGTGGATCTATCCGGCCCGCGGAGATGTCGGCACAAAATGAAAAAAAATCTGTCTTGGCAAAAAACAAACAAACTCGAAAATGTTTCTTTCATTACGTTAGGGTTCTCATTGTTATTATTTTTTAAGATGTTTGGTTGTAATAAAAAAAATCAGCGTATTTTTTGGAGGAGTGTTTCTATTTAAAGAAAACGAAAATATCCAATAACTTAAGAAAATCAAATATATAAAGAAGTCAGCATTATTGGTTTGAGACGCGATAGCTATATTGATCCTAGTGTGTAGGATTGATAAGAATATTTACCGAAAAAGAAAATGAGTCGAGAGTAAGACTAGCCACAGAGTTTCTGATATTGCAAGTAGAAACCCGAAGCCACCCGACGGGTGGAAAAAAAAGTGCTTGCTAGCAATGATGGTAGAATCAGAAGAACGCTGTTGAAGCTGTCTCGTGACATGAACAAAGCGATTGAAAGATATGGGTAAACATGTCCATCAGCTGAGAGAGTCTACTGATATATCTGATACCTCTCAACATCTTGGTATTTAACCTGGAAGCCCCAGTGGGTCACGGGTGACCCATAACCCAAAACTACGTTTAAATAAATGTCTACTTCATTTTTTATGTAATTTTTACCATGAATACCCAGTGGCCCATCTATGGAACACAAGGGAAGCAATTATTTTGTTATATCTTTCTTATTACTGAATGATATCCCCTTTTGAATATGGCTACCTCCAAGTGAAGTTGGAATCTCAGTTTACGACAGAATACAAATTATTTTATTGCTGCTTATACAAGGTAAGACACAATTTTGTTGTTATTATTATATATCTAGATAATGTATTTAATGATTATATATAGTATTTGATATGAATTAGTAACCTGTTTAGTAGTAATTACACTTTTAAAATCATTGGGTCATGGGTGACCCACTGGGACTTAGAGGTAAAGAAAATCTAGATCTAATGAAGACTAAGACATCCTCTAGGTCTAGATGTAGATCAACATTATCATTGTGAATAATTAATAAAATATTTGATTTTATTATTTTAATTTACAATATTAGTTATTTGAACAAGATCTCTGAATTAATTTTATAAAGTTTATATGATAAAAAAGTATGTGAAATTCTATCAGTAAACTGTAATTTGTAATCTCTATATAATTTTTTTTACTATGATATTAGATCTAATCTGGATCTTTTTATTTTCTGCAGAATAATGTCAGCTTCACTCCCAAAGAAATTCACTGCTCAAGAAGTACTAGATAATTTAGAAGTAATTGACTACAGGGAAAATGAAATGATTCAACTGATGGTGAGGACTATGAACAAGAACCTGATAAGAAAACAAGAACGCAAGCCCTCAATTCTTCTGAATCCTCTTCTGATGTAGAAGAGACAGAACTTACCCTTACAATCTACTACTAGTTCCTCTTTAAAATAAGGTGACAGATAAAAAAAAGACATGCTATGAAAAGCAGGGTTCCAGGACATCCACTTTGTTATCAGGAGCTGTCGCCTTGGCTGGCTTGGCCACATTCATAGAATGCTAGTAGTTCGAATTCTACAAGACAATTTGTATGGCGATCTAACAGAAGGAAGGAGAGCCGCTTGTCGTCTACTCTTGCGGTATACTGATGTATGCAAACGCGACATGAAGCTCTTCAAAATCGACACTAGCAGCGACGTATCAGAGATTGGCCTCTTTAGTCATACAAGAAGTGGCCAAGGGAAAAAATCGTCTCTCGGGACCTAAAATGCTACAGATACCTATGAGTACAGTGCTGAAAAGGGGAGGAAGTATCGACACTAATAAAATAAAAAAAATAAATTTTCTAACATTTTTTTAATATATTTTTTTACTTTCATGAAAATATATTTGTTAATACCATCATAACCCAGTGGGTCACCTGTGGAACAAATCGAAAAAGTAGGTCACGGTCACGCGACCTTGAAAATTAATATTGATATTGAATCGCAAGCAGGTTATACATATGTATACCAAAGGAAATAATTTTAGGACCGCTGTAACATAATTTGGGTCTTGCAGATAATTATTAAAAACAGCAGTTTAAAGATAAGAGAAGCTAGTAGTTATAAGAAGCATGCATGGGGCCACTATTGGTGAAGTCCTGTCAAAGAAGTTTCAACCATCACAGAAGATCTTCCTTGGAAGAAATTAGTGTGAGTGACACTGATGGTTCCAGAAGTTTGGTTGATAGCAAGAGTTATAAGCAAAGTTGGAACCGAGTCTCTGTGGCTTCATTGAATTAGTCATCAAAAAATCTATGGGGCAAGGTGTTCAGTCTGGACCATGTGAAGATGGTTGTGTTCGGATTGAACATTGTTAGTCAATTTCAAAAAGTCATTGTGTGCCCAGACAAAGATACAACTGGTACTGATTGACTTACAAAGCCAGACATCATAGCTAGATTAAAATTATATTAATTCAGAAACTGATTTCTATTCCGTGTTATTTTTTGAAACTTTTTCTAAATCTCCGAAAACAAGTGTAAAGGATGATCACTATAATTACAAGCTCTGAGGACAAACTTTTACAGCAAATTTTTCTCACAAACATCTATAATCTAGAATATTAGATTCAGTGCTCCAACTTGATATCTCATCTATTGAGCGGTATAAGTAAACGTTGGTTCATCATAGACGTCTCGTGAATTTATGTGAGTACTAGATTTACGGGTTTCTAATAAAAATGTTTTTATTTTTCGTTTTAACCTTTTTGGTGATGTGGCCCGCGACACGGGTGTCGGAAATAAAAATGGCCCGCAGACCGGATAAGGTTGAACATCACTGGTTTATAGTATTTCAAGTCTCCACGTAATGGAGTAGCACTGTAACTAACTGTTCAACAATACAAACAATACAATACATAAACTAATATAATTATAAGGAGTATCTTCGAGTTCGAAGATTAATTAGGAAGCAATATTTCCCTTGGCTACGCAGCCCCAGTTTTGACATATATAATAAACATAATTTTATGGTATACTATTTAAGGAGGCGCGGTGGCTGAGCGTTTAAGTGCTTTGCTTCTGAACCGGGTGTCGCGGTTCGAATCCTGGTGAAGACTGGGATTTTTATTTCGGGATCCTTGGGCGCCTCTGAGGCCACCCATCTCTAATGGGTACCTGACATTAGTTGGGAAAAGTAAAGGCCGTTGGTCGTTGTGCTGGCCACATGACACCCTCGATAACCGTAGGCCACAGAATCAGATGACCTTTACATCATCTGCCCTATAGACCACAAGGTCTGAAAGGCGAACTTTACTACTTATATTGTTTAAGATTGAATAACAAACAAAGATGTTTAAAATACTCCATTTAGATAACATGAATAAGAAGGCTAACAGAAAACTGCAAACACACTAATAACAGTAACCTTAAAGAAAAACTCGTGAACACATTCAACTTTAGGACGAAGGAGACTGCAAAAGAAAACAAAAGAAACACTCAAAACATCTCTGTCTGTGGAATTTTACGTCTCGAGAGATAATCCTTTCCCTTTTTAGTGTAACTAAAGAGGCCAATCCTTGATAAACAACTGCAGTCACAGGTGGGGCATATGCATACGCAGGTGCCGTTGTACTTTCACTCTTATTTCTTCTGATGTTGTGTATGGCATCTGCAATTCGAGACCCTTCCTTTTTCCTCACTCTCCATGTAGATCTGTCCAGTGACACTTTTTTCCCAGCTGCTAGTGTCAATTTTGAAGAGCTTCATGTCGCGTTTGCATAGATCCATATAACGTAAAAGTGGGCGACCAGCGGCTCTCCTGCATTCAGTTAGATCACCATACATAATGTCTTGTGGAAGTCGACCTAATTGGCATGCCAAGCCAGCCAAGGCGTCTGCTGCTCATCATAGATCGGATGACCTGACCATCTGCTCTATGTAGCACTTCCTCATTGGATATTTTATCTTGCCACCTTATTTTAAAGATCCGACATAATACATAAACGAAATGCATATGAACAATACTGTATAAATTAAGAAAACATAAGTATAATAAACAATACAAAATAAAGATACAAAACTACATTTAATGATAATAGTCTTCAAGTTCCAACGTGATGCCAACGTAAAGAAACTGAACCAAATTTCATGCATTGTTTAATCGACAACAAATTCTTGGCGCAATTAGTTTTCGAGATCTAAACGTAACAGGCGGAGAAAGTATGAAAGGATAGTATGAGAAACAAATTATAAAATAAGACCTTTCCGTACGGTGTACTTTAATCATTGTGTTTTATTTGACAAGCTACGCAGGAGCAGAAACCTCTATAGCATAGGTGATGACCGCATCCACAATGGTTCATTTTTCTAACCTTCAAGGAGGAGAGAGCAAAAAAAAGGTACCCTCCCATTTAACTTGACAAGATCAACTCACCATTTGGCACACACTGGTGTAGAGGAAAATGTCTGAAAGCAGATAGCACCTGAAAAAGAGAAGGTCGTGAGACAAATACTAGAGAGCCAATGAAAAGCCCTTACCAAAGGCCAGCACAAAAGTCGAAAAGAAAACGTATGTAGACCCTGGAAAACAATGACTTTGTCCTAATTAGGTATGACTTAATATTCACGTAGCTATTTGAATTGCGCAGCTAAGTGAAATGCAGCCCTCAATCTTTGGAGCCGAATGCATATATTTCCCAAAATTAACATTGGAGTTTTGCTGGTCGATTAGATAGGAAAAAATAAAAAAGAAAACTGGAAAATTGAAATCCTAGTGATACGAACCTAGGCTAATGGTTATAGAAGGTCTGTAAACTTACGTGTGACGTTGCAACCTGTAGGTAAATTAAATATTTAGACTAATAGCAATAACGTGGCAACAAGCTATTTCTGACGAACGATGATTTGACTCTTGATGTTTAACATGTTTTGGATGTTCCTTCAGAGCTGAAGATAATTCACTCCCTAGTCCAGACCTCCCGCAGGATGTCGGGGGATGGCAGCGGGCATAGCGTGAACCCTGGACCATTGAGACAACCGAACCTATTAGGCAGCCATCTTATCTTATATAATACATAAGTTACTTTAAAAAAGAAGATAATTACGTTCTACGCGTCCTGCATTCAGTCACGCATTTAAACCAATGAATTAAATTCTGCCAAGTCCCTGGTTTTCCTGGCTAGCTCAGGCAACCCATTCCATGCTCTAATGACACTACGATAGAATGAGCATTAGTACTGATTTGTCCTAGCATATGGAACAAACACTGTCACTTTATCTTTGTGTCTTTCTGAGTATTTTATTAAATTTTGTTTTTGTATTTGAAGATTTTGGTTCAGTGCTTTGTTTATAAATGCTACTTTACTCTTGAGGCTTCTATCCTGAAGGCTTTTTTCTAAACTTAGTGATTTTACTAAAGGTATCATTTGACACTAGTCGATGTGTTTGCGCACCCTAAAAAAAGTCACGCCTCAAAACAAGAAGAAAAAGTAGTGCGAAAAGGCAGTCGACTTTAAAATGTGGACTTCCTTAGTAAACAAAGAATAAGGGGACAATGAACTGTGTATTTAGTAGATATCTAGATCTAGTGCTTTGAAACTATAATTAAATCTTTTATTATTATCTAGTTCGTTATATGTTTTCTTCTCTCTGTATACTTACACTGCTCTATATACTTACACTGCTAACTATATTGCATTGATCAGAATAACGTCCTTTTAGAACTAGACCTATACTCATCTAATGTCCCTTGACTTTCTTCTTAGCTGTGATAGTTTGCGTTACCAAGTCCTTCCATTAAGTTCTGCTGTCTGCAGCTGTTCTAAGCAGGATATTAAGATGCATTGTATGCAAGAAAAATAATAGCTATAAGATCTAACAAACGGAAATAGAAAAACAAAACCTAATTGAATACTCAGAAAGACATAAAAAAAAATAGAGGTAAATTTCTTATTCCTGAACAATTTTTGTACAAGTGCTCCTTCTTCCCTTGGGCCGAATCAGCCAGGAACACCAATAAGTTGAAGTCAATGATTAACATGCATGACTGGATTGACACATGCAATGCGTAGGACGTAATTATCTTCTTTTTTAAATAACGTCTGTATGAGATATGATACTAAGAATAGATCTAAACTAAGACTAAATCTAAAACATAAACAGAATGAATGTTTCTGTTGTAGGAAACACTGAGCGTAGATGAAGATCTCGATCTAAGTTTTCCTTTTCACGGAGGTCAAATTTTGTCTGCGGTAGTAGCATCGTTAAATCTGTGTAGTTCAACTCTTTTAGGACATAGCTTCTTGGAGCTGTAAAAATTTACATTCATTTTATCTTTTAATCAACTAGTGTTCCAGTGACCAGTGCTAAATGTCTCTGTCCTTTGTGTTTATTGTAAAGAAGAAACTAGTTCGACATGGCCTATACTTCAAGTTTCTGGTTACATGTTTTAAATATATCTGTTTATTGGATTTTCTTACAGTACAAGGTATTGCCAACTTTTGTATTTACATGTGTTGATATCTTTATTAGTGAATGGTTTGCATGTATTTAATCAAAGCACTTTAAGTAATGAAGCGTGGTCGAGAGGCCAAATGCAGCTTGATCTTGGCTTGCTTGGCTACCTAGAAGGGGGCTCGAGGTTCGACACCCGACTCGGGCAGAGTTGTGTTTACTGAGCGCCCAAAGGCAGCACGGAAAACCATCTCCTAGATACCCCTCCCCCCACTGGTCAACAAATGAGATTGGACCAAAGCGCTCTGAGCATGCTATAAGAATGAAAGTAGAGCTATATAAAAACTATAATAAAAATAATAATAATGATAAGTATCCATTTCAGACCTTGCAATTTTTGGGGCAGATGATGCAAACGTCATCTGTTTCTGTGGGCCACGGTTAAGGATTGTGTCATATGGCCAGCAAAATGACAAACCTCCTTTACTTTTCCCCAACTAATGTCAGGTACCCATTAAAGCTGGATAGACTCAGCTCCATAAAAAACAAGAAGTTCAAAATTCATCAGGATTCGAATCCGGGATCCTATGTTTGGAATCCAAGCGCCACTCAGCCCTCGAGCCGCCTACTTCAATTAACTACAAACTATGATGTCCTTCGGTGGTTGCCAAAGTTGTGGCGTACACCACTTTTCTTCTTTTCCAGTTTTCTTAAAACAACCACTATTTCACCGTGTATATATTTGTTAAAGATTCATCTGATTCAAATGTTTTTTTTTTGTTCACGTTATTCTATTTGGTAAATATGTATAACTCTACGCTCGTAAGCTTGCTTGATTAAACCGCGTTGTCTAAAAGGGGTCCAAGTCAATGTCTATATGAAACACTTCTATTTCCAATGTGTCTGACACACCGGGCGCACGGACTAGAATACATGGCCGAAGGCCGAGCACATGGGAAACCCCCCGACATCTTCCTTTGCTTTACCAACCTACCCTTACAGGACTCGCCTTTAGTGTAACAATGTTTTTGAGGTACAGCGCATGAAATATCACAGCGAATTGGAAGCTCACTTTCAACCTCACACTGGGCAATGGGAAAGCTTTTGCATTTCCTTAGACACTCCCACAGGAGTCTTGTTTTGCCATTCATTAAGCCTCATCACTTCCTCTAGTGATCGAGTGCAACATTGAAGTAGAATAGCGTCTGTCTGCTCCTCAATTGTTCTACACACATTGCTTTTGTATTGCTTCGCTTTCGATAAAATAGCTGGCATAGTTATGTGAAAACGCTCTTTCATGTATTGCTAAATTTCAATAATTAGAATACAGTATTTCAAGAAATTGTGTAAACATTCCGGATGAACAAGTTCCAGCCAAATGCTCCGGGGGAGGGAGTGGTAAGGCACCACGGTTTAAAGTCTGTAAAGTCTATCTTATATTTGCTGAAGTGTGTGGGGGGGGGGCGTGTACTGGGAAATACGTACATGAAGAATAATCAGGTAGTTACTGTCCAGGACTCTTGGGAGAGAGGATATGAAGCCCACACTCACAATGAATTAGATAATGAGGAGGAGGAAGATGAAATAAATTCATGATAAGACTTATCATGATACACCACGTCGTGTTGTCATGTAATGTTATTTCATGTCATGATATTGTAGCGAACTTCACTAATCTCAGGCCTTCTGCTCACACTGCTTAGC
>JADKLZ010010644.1:0-17654 GCA_021533235.1 Biomphalaria straminea | reverse complement strand
TATGGGCTTAAACACACATACTTTGAGTGCTAATTAGAAACGTATCTAGTAGCTATGGGCTTAAACACACATACTTTGAGTGCTAAGTAGAAACGTATCTAGTAGCTATGGGCACACACACACACAACTCGAGGCCTTCCAATACTTCAATCCGGACTTGCTTATTGTTGGTACCGAACATTTGTTTCAGTCGCCGATTCATAATTAGTCCGACACGCGCTAATTAGGACGACCTTACACTGCAAACTCTTCAATGAAATAAAACCTAGAGTCTGCTGCTTTGTCACGTGAGAGCCAATACTTTCAGGGTCCTGACATCATCCTGGGATGTAGTTTTGTCTTTGCTGACATAGTCAATAGGAAACGTGAAGGTTGTTCTTTGCTTGACTTTCTTTTTAATATACAACAAGAAAATGTAAACTAAATGTATCAGACAAATATTTCAATCGAGTTGATATCAATTATTATATTGAAATTATTCACTCTAAGAAACCCTTACATATATAAATTCCCGTCAAGCCTTGCTCCACGACATCATTAGCCATTCAACCCTGATCCCCGTCAAGCCTTGCTCCACGACATCATTAGCCATTGCGTAAACCTTAGCAATGTACAGTTTGTTACTAAACTAATCATAATACTCACGGTGTAAAACGAAGTTTTAAGGTGTATGAAGGTATTTTCCTCGGGGTACTTCTTAATGAGCATTAGAGCTATGTACTTACTAGTAAGGCTGTGGTGACAAAATACAGTTCTTTGACTTTACTCAAACATCTTACTATGACTTTGACCTACTTATACACCCAGTCCTGGCTTAAGCTTTTTCCTTGCTATTCACTCAACCATGTACACTGAAGATCAACTGGTCTTTTCATACACAGGCACACACAAATTGCTCTACTAGCCACTAGAAGTCCATACACTTACTGTTACATCTCCCTCCTTGAAAGAGTTAAGACATTAATCAACCATACAAACATAAATTAGTAAACTGACGATATGTTAAACACAACTAAATGTTTAATTGATAATATTATCTATGTTAACAATATAAAAAAGCCCACTAGTCGACACTTGGCGTAACATACGCCGCTTATTAGCAGGGCCTGCCTTAGACCACTGCAACCAATGCGACCTCAGTAAGACCCGCACTTTCATAAGACCCGTACTAATTCTAGATGTAAATTATTAAATTAAACCATTTTATAACTTATAAAAGATTTCCCATGGCCTCCTGTCGAATTATAATTCCTCTCACCCTTACCTCAGAAGCAGTAATATTCTTAAGCAATCTTTGAACGCCTATATTAAGTAGGCCACTCAAAGTATGTAACTCAAGAGGACTATCACATGTTGAATAACGTATTTTAAGAATGGCCAAGTGGAATCAAAACTATTTTTGGATATTGCTATATATTTGTGAAGCCGACTTGGTTTCATAACCTCATCTGAAAATGCCGTCATTTAAAGTAGTACATACTTGCGATTCACTACAGGTAATATTCCATTACATACAGTGAGTTTTCGTAGCAACACTTTGTCAGTGTTTTCTGTTTTAAAAAGGTTAAATTATTTTATTTGACTGTTAGCTTTAACGTTTTTTTTTCAATTAAAATTTACATATCAATATATTACCATATACATTATAGAATATTTAACCCCCATTTAAATCTTCTAATAGATTCTCATTCTCTTTCTTCTATTTTTGCACGCCTACAGTGTTAGGTCGGAAAATGTTAATTTAACGTTTTACATTTCTGTGCGTAATAACACCCTTGACTTACGCAGTAATTGTCCATCTGCCCCCATCCCGCTTCCTCGTCGCTGTCTTTGGTCTTTCCTTGTATCACTCCACCTCCCAGTGTACAAAAGTAATAAAACATTTTCACTTAAATGTCAAGTATAATTTAAAAATTCTGCTTTTCTTTAAACACATTAATGATTTTTTAACTCTTTGAATGCCTTAGAAGGCTTAGATGATTAAGGCTGTTTATAAATGAAGTAAAACGATTCCATTTGCTTTTCTGTCATCCTAGTCAAAGTTTGAATCAATGAGACATTTTTATTAAATAGTTAGTAGATACATTTTTATATGAGGGGGCCAACGTCAACGACCGGCGATGAAGTGACCTGGGACACTCTATCTTTGCTCAGAGGTTCTCAAAACTGTCTGCATAAAAGTTTTTTTTTCTTCTCTCATTTCATTTTTATCTAAACATTTACCAATTAGCTCATCATTTAGTGCTAATTAATTAATTTTGTGTAATATAGCAGAAAGGGAGCATTTATTTTTTCTTTTTTTTTTCCCAAGCGATCTTTGTATTTTTGTGTAGCCGGGTTGCTGTAAAATTTTTCGATTCATCTATTCAGGTCGCACATTCATGGGTAGACACAGATGTCTGGATACAATACTATAAAAGTATTATGCTAGAAATTTGAGTCAATTTATATCTTTCGAAAAGTTGTTTGGTAAGCGAATTATATTTGTTTATTATTGTTGATTGCTTGATACCACTTTAGTACATCTAATTGTGATACTGCACAAATCCAATAAAAAAGAAAACAATTAAATTAATAGATACTAGTCGACCGGCGGCATTGGCTTACGCCGCTATTTTCCAGGGCAGGCCTTAGGCACTACAACATATGCGACCACAGTGGGTCCCGCACTTTCATTGGACCCATGCTAATTTTTAGGTGTATAAATTATTAAATTGAACCATTTTATAACATATAACAGATTTCCGGCGGCATAGCATACGCCGCAATTTTGCAGGGCAGCCCTTAGGTACTGCAATATATGCTACCGCAGTGGGTCCCGCACTTTCATTGGACCCGTGCTAATTTTTTTAGGTGTAGAAATTATTAAATCAAGTTGCATGAAGTGAATTCCTTTTTCCAGTCTATATTTATTAATGTCTATGCTATTTTGTGAATGAAAATAGTGCGGGTTTGGATACATCATTTTCATTCACACCTTGCTGCGCCATTGGATCTTCCCATTTACTTGTTATAAGTGAACTCATTATTATTATATCATTATCATTATAGTATTACCTTTCATAATCATGTCTAATGAACGAATATGCGTAATTAAAGTACTTTCTAAAGTGAAACCTGTAAGTAGACTCTGTGTATTGTTGTTGTTCTAGTTTCAATAGTCTAACGACACAATAATGTTGAAATACTTTTAATATTATGACAATAATCTGAGAAGAAGAGATAATAATATAAACACCACTTTCATTCACAAAATAGTGCGCATTGGGATGCATCGATTTTCATTCACACCGTGGTGCGTACGCCATGGGATCTTCCCTATTTACTTGTTGCATGCATGTTGTTGTTGTTTGACCTCTTACTTTGAGGAATATATATATATACTAGTCGACCGGCGGCATAGCATACGCCGCTATTTTTCAGTGCAGGCCTTAGGCACTGCAACATATGCGACCACAGTGGGTCCCGCATTTTCTTTTGACCCGTGCTAAATTTTAGGTGATAAATTATTAAATTGAACCATTTTATAACATATAACAGATTTCCCGCGGCCTCTTGACGACCGGCGGCATAGCATACGCCGCTATTTTGCAGGGCAGGCCTTAGGCACTGCAATATATGCGACCGCAGTGGGTTCCGCACTTTCATTGGAGCCGTGCTAATTTTTTAGGCGTATAAATTATTAAATCAAGTTGCATGAAGTGAATTCCTTTTTCCAGTCTATATTTATTTATCTCTATGCTATTTTGTGAATGAAAATAGTGCGGGTTTGGATACATCATTTTCAATCACACCATGCTTGCGATAGCAACAGTAAAAAGTACATCAACAACATCACAAACAACAATAACACCAATAACAGCACTAACAACAGCCATTGGCCTATTTAAATCGGGGAGTGATCATGATTCATAACACGGGAGTCATGAGCGAATTACCGAAAAACCTAAAACGAATAACATCTCGTTATCAACATGAAGACACTTGCTTTGATGGGCAAGGTCAATTTTTTTTACTACAAAGAATATTAAAGAAAAGAAATGGTGCGCCCTGCCACTCATACCTATGCGATATTAAGTTCACAGTGAATACTTGCTTCATGAAATTAAAAAAAACAACAACAAATTCACTACACTCTGGTAAGTTTAGCCGTGAGGCTCATGCGTCTTGATAGTTGATCAAACCAAAAATACAAACAGTGTCGAAACTGTCAATAAATCTACTGCTGAATTGTTTTTTGTCGCTATGAATACGTCTGCGATGAACGCAAATCTGTAGTGCTGATATTCTTCAGAATGTTGTAGCTCTTGCATCATTTTAGGATGTAAACAAAACAAGATATAGAGTCTTTGTGTTTGACGTTGACATCAAACTTTCGTTATGAAAAATATCAAAATGTATATTGCTTTAATTCTGTGTAGTTCAAGCCCCTTAGTAGACGCATGTCGTAAATTCAGAGCTGTATTCAATTATTCCGAGCCTGCTACAAGTATACACTTTTTATCACTATTTTTTTGCCAGAAGTAAAATGCGAGAAAAAAAAAATCAATAGAAATTTGAATACATTTTTATTTCTTTTGTAATACCGTAGTAGCGTCCCCTGGTCTGTAGTCCCGATTGCCTTTTCTGAAACTCTGCAATAATTAGACGGTATGCATGCATATTTGATTAAATTGGATTTTTTTAGCTATTAAACGCTGCATGTTAATGGAGGAACTATTTAAAGGGAGATGATCGACCTAAAAGAATCTGAGTACAATAATGATTGCAAAAAAATTTTTGTAGTATAGTATTTTTCTTTTAGTATTTTCATTGTTTACATAGCCAATTATTTTTTAGTACTGCAGTGTTTCTTTTACTGTCAAGTATATATTTAATTTTTTTTTTCCTAAATAAACATTCTTTACTATTGCTTTATTACTTTTAATAAAATAATATACATCAGAGATAATTGATCTATTATTGTATCAGCCATCTTGCATCGTTATCTTCTATATCCAATTTTTGTATGCCTACAATGTTAGTTTCGAATAAAGGCAAATGCAAATCAACGTTTAAAGGTATTGTCCTACCACCACAGACGTCTTGATCCTGTTTATGTTTCCTATTTAACGAGCAGAGTTGATTCAGTCAAGACCGAAAAAGAAACGAACAAGTATTTTTCTACTGCTTGGTTTTAGTCCTGATGAATAGAAGTGTCCAGCTTGCGACAACTTGACACAATAACAGTTAAAATAAAACGTTGCTTTACCAACAAGTTTTTCGATATGTTAACAAATTTTGAATTTTAACCCTTTATAAACTCAAACATATACACTTTTTAAAAAAAAATAAAATATGCAAATTAAAATGTCCTTTAGATGTTGGATTATAAACATGCTTCACGGTAACAAACAAAATTTGTCCAACAGGTATGTTTGTGTGTGAATGTCAATAAGCTCCAGTTACAGAACCTTTCAGGCACTTGCTACGAATTTTCGAAAGACTTATTGTTCAAAGTAAGAAACTCCAAAAATCTTTTACTGAAAATGTCCTCCAGTAGTTGAATCATTTCATTTCTTATGTGAAATAAACAGTTGAAAGAGGATCTCAATAAAGCAAAATACAGAGAAGAATTGAGAAAAAAGTTCGTCAAATTTTTAATAATGCAATGTTTCTTTCAACTAATTTTTTTACAAATAAATATAGATTAGCAATATACCATTACTTTATTACTTTTATAAAATGAATATACATTGCAGATATTCACGCTTGTTTTAGTACTAAAATATCTGCTTTTTTCTTTTCGTATTTGTGTAGACCTACGTTGTTAGGTCTAATAATGGTAATGCTTATAAAACGATCATTAATTATGTGCGTACTAACAACATTCAACCCTCCTTTGTCACAGTCTCGGATCTGTCCTTGCATCACGCCAACATTTACGATACTAATAAAACACTTACACTGCAAACTATGCATTTAAAACATTGGTGAAAAATACTGTCCTGAACATTAAATCACTAATGATTCGGTACGTTTGTAAGTCCGCGCTTTGTCCGCTCTATTTTGTCGGATCACCGGAATGTGCACTAGAAAGAGAACAGGCAAAAGCTTACTGTGGCGACTTTAAGGTGTAGTATAACACCACTAAATCTCTAACGGGAAAGTTTATAACCAATATCCTACTTTGTACACTGACATTGTTCGCTTTAAAAAAATATAAAAATCTATTAAAGTATTTTCTATTTTTTCTTTTGTTTTCCTTCAAGGACATGTTGTTCTACATTATGCCACTTCTGTTTAAAATCTAAATTTTCGTTTTTTTATTGTATTGCGCTTGAAAGTGGCAAAATTGTCAAAAAATAAAATGAAACCAGTTCGGAAAATGTAAGTAATAACATACTTATATAAATTATTTTCAAAAAAAACTAATTGATTTAGAGACATAATCCATTGTAATTTATTAATTAAGATATTTATACTTGTAGCACATTCTTTTTTAAATTTTACCTGTTGTGACGTTGACTCCCAGTGTACTCCCAGTGTACATAGCAGAATATACCACTGTAGAAATCAATTGCTGATATATGATTCAATAGAGATCAAAACTTGATTTAGACCATAAATGTGTTTGTTTTCACCAATATTATCATATCTTGTTGTAAACACAGTACAAATAACCCATGATATACCCATAATTATGATAATTATAAGATTATTGTTTAGAACATATAAATATAATATAGTAATTTTTTTATTACATATCTTTTTGTGTTTTTCTATACGCAGATCTTATAGGGCTCTAGGCTATAGTATTTCAAATGATTGTTTAGAATAATTTAATGAGCTCCTCCTGACCAAATCTTATTGGTTTAGGCTCGACGATAGAAATAAACAAGACATGCGCTGTGTATAACTTATGTGTATATAATATCTGTGTATGTGTGTTATATGTGTATATAATGTCTGTGTATATGTGTTATATGTGTATATAATGTCTGTGTATATGTGTTATATGTATATGCAGAGATGCCTACATGCCACAATGGAAATGTGTATTCCCACACCTGGAAATGCATATTTTCAGGGGCAAATACGTATTTTCATAAATATCAGAAATATACACAAGAAAGACTAAAAAAATGCATTGCGAATAACAAGCTTCCTGGCTCATATCTAGAAGTTTAATATCTGTACAAAAATTTACAAGAAGCAGTGAATTTATTTGAAAATGACTGAAACCAATAAGATTGACAGTGAAATGAAAATCAAGGTCTCTAGATGTATTGTTATAAGCTGTAGATCAAAATGAAAGCAACATACTGAACAATAAAGTAAGAAGATATACTATGATAACCTTTGTCCCTAATAGAAAAACCAAAACATTGAGCAAGGAAATAATAACTTGTGCCATGTGCCTTAGAAGAGATCGGGCATATAAAAGTGCTTAGCCTTGAGTAAATGGGATACAATCTGGTCTACAGTTACATTTTATTTCATAAAGAACATAAGAGATAAAGAAAGTAGAACAAATAAATGACTTTCTAGTTAACATTTCAAACGTAGTAGTATGTGTTAGTCAATGTGTGTACTATGTTTTATTTTTACTGAGAATATTATCCTTAGTGTGATGACAATCATCACTTGATGTCCCGTGCGCCCGCACCACCCTTACCTTGCTAGCTACGCCACTGCCAGTACTTATTCATGCTATAAAGAGTTGTGTTCAAAGTGTAGGGTTGCCATGCAATAAAATGGCAGGTGTAACAACTAATGATGCCCTCCGTGCTTTCACTGAAAAAAAAACTGCAAGTTTTATGAAATAAAAGAACACTATCAAAAACATAAAATCTCTACAAGGAAATGTTTATGTAAAGTTGTATTAAATATCAAACATGCTACTGACCTATGTCTTAGCCACTGACAGTTCCGGGAAGTACTTGAAGGTTTGGAGAATATTTGGATGTTTAGTACTACAACACTTTCTGCTAGTTTAGCATGGGGAAGTGAAGAGTATGGCATCTTAAGGAAGAAGCTGCCATATTCCTTAAGGGACATTGACTGTGACATTGTTACTAATATTTCTAATGAAGCGTGGAAAACAGACTTCGTGAATACAATTGCAAAGAAATGTTTGCGGATGAGGTGAAATCTTTTCAAAGAAAACTTTCCCATTTCTTCATGTATGCACGTGAAAACATGCTTTGTAATTTTCCATTGCTAAAAGTTGAAACTATTTCTAGTGAAATTTTGTAAAGTACAAGACTTATTTGGATTCCTTGATCGATGAGTTTAAAATTAAATTTCAAGTAAAGAACTAGGGACCAGTTTTCAATACCCTCTGTACATTATATAGTGAAGTAGCTTCAGAGGACTTACCTCCAAGCTAATGTTGACCGAAGAGAGAAGTTTAAGTTAATTTTGTAATGCGAAAACTTAGGAGGAGATAATAAACATTAACATACAACTATTCATTACTGGGGTAAAAAAGCATATTGTTTTAATGAATTTCATTATTTATTTTTGATCTACAAATAGTATTATGTTTTAAAGTGACTGCATATGTTTTATGCTTTGTATTCATTAACATATTTTAATTAAATTTTTGTTTATGTTAAACTTTTTTAGAGATACTTGAATAAAATAAATATATTTTAAATTCTCTCGTTTTTAATCTCAGTCATTACACAGTTGATTAACATAACTTTTGAATGCCTAATCCAAAAAGGCCGCTATACAAATATTTTGGTTACTTAACACTTGGGGTAAACCGATACCCAATACATACTTACTGACTCTTTGACTTCATTCAGTCATGGAGTAACCGTGGCTTAATTCATAGCTACTAAAGGATTTGGTATCAACCCGTTCTATTCATGACTTGTTCGAAGTCTTTGACACACTTGACCACAAGATTTATAGCCATAATCTTTCCAATGTTGTTACTGACTGACCCAAAGTGTCAGGATAAACAGGGACAACTCAAAAAGCGTAACTGAGTACAGCAAAGAACGGTTCCAGGCTCAGTACTTATCACTATGTACACATACCATCTATGTGATGTTATACAGCCAAGCCAACACTCTCAAAACAGTTCTTCCATTTTTTTAATATATACTGGCCTAAGTTTTGACATATTACCAATTAGAATAATCTACTTTTACTTACAACTTTTAGAATGACATGGCATTTAGCCTCTTCATTATAAATGATAAGAATTAGAAGTGTTCATAATATATAGATGTGAAAAATTAATTATTTTTAATATATTTACATTTTAATATGTGCAAATTTTGGGAGCACATTATTTCTGTATGTGTCCGCTGGCAGCATAAAACGATCTGGCGGACCTCTAACTACTAAGTATGTGTCAATCATGGGCGCCCGCAGGAATTTTCGTAGGGGGATGCAAGCACTAGCGGATCCACAACTTTGGAGTGGTGGGGATTTTTTTCCAAACCCTAAATCTAACGCCCAGTAAACCCAAAGCCTATGCATAAACTTGCGTTTAGCATATATATATATATATATATGAGAATAAAAAGCAGTGCTTCTCAAACTTCGTCGCAAATAAATAACAGTCATTTTGAGGCCTTTCTCATGATAGCGTAGGGGTATGGGGGAGCGCTGGAAGCCTCCTTATTAGTGTGGTTCGGGGCGTAGCCCCGACGCCAAAAGCGTTTTCTTGCATTTTTTACTGCAGAAACGCATTTTCCTAAAATCTATAGCTCATTATTCAAAACTGGTGTTCGAGGCGAAGCCCCAAACGCCAAAAGCGTTTTCTTCATTTTTGACAGCAGAAACGCATTCTCCTGACATCTGCAGCTCATTATTCATCGTATGTTTGTCACTTTGTTTTGTAACAGAACTATAATTGAAACTTCCAAACAAAAAAATTCGAGAGTGGTAGGGAAATTAGATTATTAGATTCCACTCTAAATTTTGTGTGTGTGTATTTTTAGGATTCAGGTATACATTGCGAGCTATAGTCCCATATTTATTTAACAAGAAAAATATCCGATTAAGTAAAGGTTGGAAAAATAACTAGTAAAAGAATAATTGGGTTCAGAGCACCAACGCTATCGCTAGGGACAGTTACTGAAAAAGAATACAGCCGTAACAGTGCAGCTTTGGCCAAGTAGTTTGTTCTTGTCTTGTCTAGACTGCACAAGACGCTAGACACATGCAGCGCGTCTATCTGTACAACAGGTACTAACCGCAATCAACAAACCAAACACTCATAGACATATGCTTAGTGCCTGAGATATCTGCATTACTAAAACCCGAAAATGCAAAAAATTCATGATGCTACGGTCCGTATTTTTTGGTCTATTCCAGCTGCCAGTGCTCCGTTGAACCAAATCCACGTTTTGACTTCGACGATTGCATGTGAAGAACTTTCTTGTAACTCTTCTATTGTAAACTGGTGTACATATTCAACCTTCTATTTTATCGGGCGCTGACACCGACCGGAACTCCGCAAGACTCTTTTGTTCAAAGAAAATAAAACATTTGTTACATCGAAAGATAATTGGCAAATTAATTAATTAGACCTGAACTAAATATCTTTCCCTTTTCAACTTCTTGTGTGATTAAAGAGGCTAATCCTTTGTACTTTCACACTTCTTCTATTATGAATGACATCTGCAACCAAGGACTTTCATTTAATGCTCGGTTAGCCATCCATTCCATACGCCTGCTAATCTACTACTACATTAACCAGTGGAAGCACTACATGTTCAGCTGCGACTTAGAAGTTAATTGATTTGGTGGTGCGAAAAAATTACAAAAATTTGACTGCTCAGAATCTTATCTGAATATTAGTAAAATGTTTAATGTTAAAAAAATTAAAGTATATTAAGTAGGAGATGTCATTTTATCTTTTATCTAATGAGAACTTGTTAAATGTAGACTGCTTTTGTAGGGCGCGTATGCAACAATATGTGTCAAAACCTTTGAAGAACGTATGTAAAACATCTCTGCTAGTGTGATTTTCTGGATTTTTTTGTCTCATAAAAATCGAATTTCTTCCGTCTATTACAATTTATTATAGTGACGACTTATGTATGAAAAAAAGTTCGCGATAGAGACATCTTAACACGAAGAATATTTTTTAAAAAAAGATCACGCTTTTAGTACTATTACAGAAGTTCGTGTGCAATATGTACCTAGAATGTCCGTCCCATAATACTATTGACCTGGGCTGCAAAGTATTTGTTTTATGAAAAAATCAAATGAAACTAATACATTTCATTAAGCCTAAAAACTTAATTTCATTTCTACATAATTTCATATCATCGAACTGAGCGGAACCCGAACTTTGAATCTGACGAAACCAAACCGAACCCGAACTATATTCGTCATCGAACCGAACCGAACCCGAACTTAAATCTGACCGAACCGAACCGAACCCGAACTTTAAAAGTTGGGTTCGATTCCCATCTCTAAATTGTTATATTTAGATCACATTTAACTGCTTTGTAATGTGAAGAGTTTCACTTTGCAATCACGAAGTCTGTATGACATGTTATCAAATGTAAAACTATGAAATAATTACTTTTTTTTAGTAGATAAAAAATGATAAAATTTTGTGTTTTTAGGCTAGTATTAATAATTTAGTTTGATAGTTAACTTTTGACGACCTAGATATTAGGTCTAGCAATTAAGTATTGATGATCGAAGTAAAATATATAGACGCTCCCTCCTTATTAATTATTTTAATTATTAGTACCACACAGGGTCTGTATACTTTCTTTCTCCATTATTCTCAGTCTTTGGTTTTGATAGGATCTCATTCTTTCCAAAAATATTGAAAGCTGCCTTTGTAGACCATATCCTGGGCCGATTTTGAGTTTGTGTCTTTACATAAACTGTCTTTATAACTTTGCTTTGTATATTTGTTAGTCGACTTTCTCATAACTTAAGGAAGCGGCAAACCTCTAACGTAGCTGTATGAATGTATTTGTAGCTGGCCGTCCCTTAAATGATTTGTAATATTCTTTACTAGCTGGTGGCAGAAAGAAGAACTGTAGATCTCATCCACCACACGCAGAATGGTTTGTCGCTTCCTTAAGTTATGAGAAAGTCGACTAACAAATTTGTAAATGAAATGCGTTAGGACAGTGATGCCCAAAATACGGCCCGCGGGCCACGTCCGGCCAGCGACTTGGCTCTATCCGGCCCGCCGAAACTTCGGAACAAGTGTAGAAAATCCATTGTCCACAAAATATCTTACCCTTTTTTAGGGTAAATGGATTGGCAACATTTCATTTTGTTTTGTGGATAGAAAGAGTGGCTCTTTTTTTAAAGACATTAAAAAAAACATATTTATGAAATCGCACTAATAAATAATGCGGCATTCTTGGTTTCTGACAAGATTGTTAAAGGACACCTAGACTGAAGAATTGTGAATATTTACATAAAGAGAAGAAGATGAGTCGGCTGTAAGGCTTTTTTCTGTAACAGCTGACGAGTCTCACACCATATCTAATAACTCTCAAAATATGGGTATTTATTGGCGATAACAATAATAGTCTTGAAATCAGAGTAGTTGTCGCTATTAGGAACATTCAGTGGCGAAAAACTGTCAAAGAAGTTTCAATAATCACATGGACTCTTTTTCCCTTCTAGAATTTAGTGTAAGTGACTATTGAGGGTGCCACAAGTATGGATGACATCAAAAGTTATTATAAAGGTTGTCCAGTCCAATGGAACCGAGCCTCTGTAATTTCGTTCACCAACAACATGAAGCATTTATTAGTGAGGACAAACCTTTTCAGTGATGAATCTTGAGAAATCAAAGTTACGTTATCGTCTCAAGGAAAAACATCTAGAATCTAGGTACATTGCATTGACTTCGCGTCTTATCTACGTTTAGGAAAATCTTCTAATGAATTAATGTAAATATTAAATTCAAGCGTCACTGCTTTAGGAAGCTAATGTACCTAAATACAATACACGATTATTAGTTTAAAAAAATAACATATATTAATAGGTCCTCATATTTAATTGGAAACACAAAATGCAGTATACTGCGAAATTGTATGTTTTTCTGCTGAGAAATTTCATGTTCTTCTACTTAGTATCTATTAAATTGTTTAAGTTAAAATATTTCATGATTAAAAAAACTGTATTGGAGTTACAATGAAAATATAAATATATAATTAGATTTTCTTAACACTTTAGTTCTGTATAGTAATACATAAATTGAAATCCAACTTTTTGAACGCTCAAACATTTAATTTGGGCTTAGAAAATGTCATCAAAGCAACTGATTTTCGTAGGGGAGAGATTGAAAATGATATTGTTACTGTAGCTGGAGAGACTATTGAAATAGTGCAAACCTTTAAATACCTTGGTACAATCTTAGACAATAAACTAAATTTTACAGCAAATACTGATTATATCAGCAAAAAAGGACAGCAAAGATTGCGATTACTAAGAAAACTGTCATCTTTTAATGTTAGCGAAAAGGTCTTAGCTATGTTTTATCACGCTCACATCGGCAATATTTTACATTTTAATATCACTGCCTGGTATGGCTATCTAAGCACTAAGAATAAAAATAAACTCCAGAGAATCCTAAATGCTGCTGGTAAAGTCATTGGCAAAAAGCAAACCCCCCTTGGACAGCTGTTTGATACAAATATCCTTACAAAATCTAAAAAGATTCTAGAAATAAAAAATCACCCTTTGGGACAGGATTTTGTGATTTTACCATCACAAAAGAGATATAAGACACCGATAGCAAAGACAAACAGACACAAAAACTCTTTTGTTCCTCTGGCAATCAAATCACTAAACAGTAACTATCTGATGTAAACTTTTGACATGTAAATTGTGTGTGAGTCTGGTGTGAATGAACATTCTGTTTCTCTTTATAGTTATAATGTTTTGTTTGGTATAATGCACAAATTGTAAGACAAATTTCCTTATGGACAATAAAGATTATTATTATTATTATTATTATTAATAAATGAAACGTCCTATCCCAACATCCAAAGTCCAAACCCCGCTTACCGATTTATTTCATACTATTGTTGTGTAAGTAATAGTGAATACATGTAGTGGAAATAACAACCTGGGCATCAGGTCGGAATGACCTCCCTAAAAGTTTCCTTCTCATCATGGAGCTGATATAATAACGGCGGGTACTTGGTAAACGTTTAGAACAGCGACATCACATTTCTACCAAAGTGAGTGTTATAGGCTACTTATTCTTTTTGGGGGAATGATTCTCAAAGGCTTTAACATGTTTGTGTGTTACTGACAATAAGCAAAGTCTTGGGATTCCTTTAAAGTTATCATTATGTTGTCAGGTCAAAAAAATAATTGTGCAAAATTTTAACTTGATCCGATATTGGGTGTCGGAGAAATAACGTGTACAAACCTTTTTTGACCAGGCAGCCAGACAGAGTGAGTTGATATAAGCTTTGTAAAAATATATTCTTTTAAAATCACAAGCGTACAATTACAAGAGACTTACTTGTCAATAGACTGTATTTCATGTATACATATTGTATTGTTACATCTTTATCTTTATTTAAAACACTGAAGATTTACATAAAAAGCAGAGATTTCATATTGGATTATATGTAGACGAATGTATATTTATGTAAATTTACACTGCTTTCTAAAGTAAAGAATTTCACTTAGCAGTCATGAAGTGTGTTTGACATGTATTTCTTGTTATCAAGTGGAATACTATAAGGTAGTTGCTTTTATTTAGCAGCCAGAATTCTATCTATTTAAGCAGACACTGATCTCTGTGAGCAGTTCAATAAACGAGAGGAAAAAAAATTAAAAATATAATAAAATTTATTGAAAATAATCAATTAGTTCTTCAATTTCTTTACATGCTTCTTCTAATATATCAATGTATTCTGTGTCATGTTCTGTTATGTAATGTATGTCCCATCTATCTTGTGACATTTTTGTTTCATCAGGTCCCTCATTGGAAAATACAATAACATGAGGTGAATTAAAAATTCTCATTCCACTTTCATACTTAGAATTAAAATAAATACCATTCTTAATACTCTCAATAATTTCATAATTAATATGATCCTGTTGGGATCTAGTAAAATCAAAAATAACAATAGGTTAATCATTATAAGCAAACTTAATATCAGCACTTTTAGCATTTTCAAATCTAATAGCATTGTACTTAGAAACTAAATATTTAGAAATAAAGGTCTTTCCAACATTTCCTTTTTCTTCATAAAACCAATGAATCTTCCTTGGGTCTGGTTCTTTTTTACATAAGTCTATAAGTTCACTCTGATAACGTTTGAGTCGAAGTACGGCATACGTCTCGCCCAAAGTTTTAAGACGTTGAGTTCTCTGGATAGATGACTGCATAGATTGGATAGCTCGTGAATAGTTGCAGTACGCTGCCCAACACTGTGGGTTGGACTCACAGATGGTGTCAAGCGTCTGGCCCTCAGCGAGAGCCTTAGAGCAGTCAAGTGCGGCATTATAGAGCTCAGTTCTTCCACCATTGTGATCGCTTCCCATATGAGCTCTGCCGAAAATAAACGCATTTTGATCTGATTTCGTGCAGTAATTCTGATTTTCCATGTCAGTGCCTTTAGTCTTCTCATAGTGTGCACGAGGGCTAAATATTTGACGAAGTGTCGTGAGCCTATTCCTAAACTTAAGGTGAAAGAATCCTTGGAGATGAGGCGTCCCATTATCACCAACTTCGCGGCCGCAAATGAAATAAATGCACTGCTTTTCAAGAAAGTCTTTGTTAGTGAGATATTTGTATTCATCTTCTGTGTAATTATTTAAAGTAAAACACCAGCGCTTACAAGCACTATCCTGTTTAGGTGGCATTTAAATTACGAGAGTTAACGTTCTTTATATAGTATTTTGTTTTGTTAATATAACTAGTCGACCTGCGGCATAGCATACGCCGCTATTTTCCAGGACAGGCCTTAGGCACTTTCTTTGGACCCGTGCTACATTTTAGGTGTATAAATTATTAAATTATTGAACCATTTTATAACATATAACAGATTTCCCGCGGCCTCTTGACGACCGGCGGCATAGCATACGCCGCTATTTTCCAGGGAAGGCCTTAAGCACTGCAAAATATGCGACCGCAGTGGGTCCCGCACTTTCATTGGACCTATTCCTTTTTCCAGTCTATATTTATTTATGTCTATGGACCCGTGCTAATTTTTAGGTGTATAAATTATTAAATTAAACCATTTTATAGCATATAACAGATTTCCCGTGGCCTCTTGGACTTGATTTACCAGAAGCCCCTGGAAATCTCATGAAATGTTATTAAATATTGGCCTACGAAAAAGTCCTGGAAATCTTCGGAAATTATTAAATGTCGATCTAGATTAGTTTCAAGAGTCTTACGACACAATAGGCCTATAATCTCTTCCGGCTTCCACTTTTTTAACCTCCCTTCCATTCACTACACAAATTCATAAGAGAGAAACAAATATTTGTGCATTGTATTTCATTTTATGTCTAGAATCTAGAGTCTTTAAATTGTGTTTAATCTCTAAGACTGAGGATCATGCAATTTTTTTTTCATAATTTAGAAATCATAATTCAATAGTAGATATATATACATGTGTTTTCAAGTTACTTCCTTTTTCCGGTATATATTTATTTATGTCTATGCTATTTTGTGAATGAAATAGTGCGAATTGGGTCCATTTACACCGTGGTGCGTACGCCATGGGATTTTCCCTATTTACTTGTTGTTGCTTGCTTGTTGTTGTTTGAACTTTTGTGTGTTTAACCTCAGACTTAGAGGAATATATATATAGATTCCTAACATTCTTGTGTCCCGGCTTTTGTTACTAAAAATAGCGTAGTACTGATGACGTAGGAGATGGCTGCAGGTTGAGTATTACCCTGCAGCCAACACTGCGGTACTAAATCTTATTTCTGATTGGTTGTTTAATCACGTGACATAAAAGTTGGAAAAGTATAAAAGTAGGTCAGATTATTTTTAGATTAAAATGGATCGATATTTTAGAAAACGTAAGTCTAATAGAGTCCGTTATGGCGGAATTAAAAAAAAGGAGAATATTTAGAAGACGACCACAAAGATGGCGTCGTTCTAGGAGAGGTTTTAAAAGAAGTAGGCCCCTTGGTAGTAGAAGAATGTTTAAAAGAGGTTGTAGGGCCCTCCTCATTGGAACTTCTGTCTTTTTAACATTAATGGTGTCCAAAATTTGTGCAGACATTAGTGAAGAGGGACAGGCTCTTTTGAAGGTCTTCTTCGTTTGCAGCGTTTAGGGCACAGTCATCTGCGAATAGCAGGTCTCTGATGCAGTCGAAGTTTACATTGGTCCTTGCCTTGAGTCTCTGGGCATTAAATAAGCTTGCATCGGTGCGAAACCGTATGACAACTCCAATGATTTCTTTGCGAAAGGCATCTTTCAGCATGGCGGTGAACATTATGCTGAAAAGTGTTGGAGCCAGCACACAGCCCTGCTTCACGCCATTGGAGACAGATAAAGGCTTGGAATAGTCTCCGTTGTCTTAAACTCTTGCTTGCATGTTATCATGAAATAGGCGCACCATTGTAATGAATTGATCCGGGCAGCCGAATTCGGACATGGTTTGCCAAAGGCTATCACGACTGACATTGTCGAAAGCTTTAGTCAGATCTATGAAAGCAGTATAGAGATTTGAATTTT
>JADKLZ010010634.1:0-16453 GCA_021533235.1 Biomphalaria straminea | reverse complement strand
TATTGGCCTGAACAAACTCAGCAGTGGCAAGGACACACTCCACAGTTATCTGGACCAACGCCACAGTGGTCAGCACAAGAACAACAATGGTCCGGACAAAACCAATGGCCCATGACCACTTCCTCTGACGTCACTGTAACGCAGCCGTCCGCAAATAGTAACGTTGTGGTAAGTAAATAGCACTAAGTGTCATGAAAACACTCTTTGACCAAGTGCCGGAAGAAGGAGAACATTTTCTCTATTATGAGGTCGTCTCCTCCTTCCAGATTGTTTTTACCAAGCTCATATGAAATCCGTCTGTTTGTCTGTCTGTCTGTCTGTCTGTCTGGCAAAAAGTTTGTGCACGTCATTTCTTCCACCCCCCAGTCTCGGATAATCTACTTTGTATTCACCCGTCACCAAATAGCAGGGCCGGACTTATCCTTGTAGAGCCCAATGCGAAAAGGATTCCTGGGGCCCAGTTTGGGTAAGGAAAGTAAAATTAAGAGTTTGTATTAGAAAATATATTCGTCTTTGCATTTTATTAATTCTTTACTACGCACAGAATTAAGAGCCTTGCGTGTAACGAAGTCATACAGTATACCATACAAAATTCTATTTCCTACATAGATCACGCTCAATAGCAAGAATTATTAAATGTTTCAATCAATATCTGAGAATTGTGGAGCTCAAGTAATTCTTCATTAGTTTGAGGCGCGAGGAGCCTCTTTAACTAGATTTCACAATAACAGATATAGCATAATGCCTTTTTTTAAATCGCGCGTTAGATTTGCGTTTTCCATATTGAATGGGATCCCAAAATGACAATTTTTGTCAAAATATTTTAGGAGATTTGTATGAGTTTTCAAAAGATGTAAAGTTTTTCGGAGATTTGCAGGACTTTTCCCGTATATTTTGTACTTTCAGGAGATTTCCAGGAGCTCTTGGTAAATCAGGAGACCACGGAAAATCTGTTAAAAGTAATGAAATGGTTTAATTTAATAATTTACACCTAGGATTAGCGTGGAGGTATGACAGTGGGGGGGGGGCACTCCGGTTTCAAAGAATGCTGTGGCTTAAAGCCGGTCCAGCAAAATAGTGGCGTATGTTACGTCTCTGCTCGACTAGTTATCTGAATTAGTGCCCTATATATCTAGGACTTCTAAGTCGTCTAGCAAAACAACGTAAAAATAGAACGAGACCAATGAAACAACAGATATCGTTACAATATTGAGAAGCCAGAAAAGGCTTGCACTCTGAATTCGCATTCAGGTCGTTCCTATTTGTTCCATTATATTTTATTTGTATAAATACATCTTTATTGTTAGTCTAGATGTATTGCAAATTTAATTACACGCCTGACTTAAACTAATTAGTACAACTTTAAGATTTTTGTTTTTTGTAAAGTTTAAAAAATATTATTTTCTTGTTTATGATAGTTTTTTTAGAATAATTACCAAAATGGGGTTTACTTGTTGCCAATGTCCTCACTTGCAGCATTTAAGATTTGATGAATAATAATGAAACTCTAGGTTTAAAGTATAAGACACAAAATCATCTGTTTAATCTTACGCCATCTTGGTTGACAACAACAGTTACAAGGGATGCTACTCCCAAACAACGAACGGTACAACCTATATAAAATGAGCATTAACAATGTTACTTCAATAGTTTGTGATAGAAATAAAAATACATTTTGCTTGTAGCTTACATGTCATGCTATTTCTTTTCCTTCAATTACAACAGATTGTCTCAAGGCGTAAGCCTGATAATCATATGTGCATGAGTATATGCGTCTTGATCTGTTGTTTTTGGCCGATAGGCATCTGTTCTGTGATTCAATCAAGTCAGGTAGGTGATCACAACTTATGAATTTACATTAGTGATTTTTTGTACTGAGTGTTATCTAAAAATCAGTGATAAATACTGATACATTTTATAAAGACTAACTCGAAACAAAAGAATAGGCCGTGAATAAAGCCAATCACCATAAAAACAGTGTAACTGGAAATAGTCTATGTTATTGAAATAACTAAAAAAAAAATAACTAAAAAATTTCTAAATAAATAACATTAAATAAATTAATTAATAAATCAAATACTAACTAATTAAATAACAAAACAAATCACTAATAACTAAATAAATAACTAAGTAACTAATAATTAAATAACTAAATATATAAATAATTGAATAACCAAATAATTATCTAAATAGATAAGGTAATTAAAAATTAATTAAATAACTATATAAATGACCAAACAAGTAACTAATTAAATAGCTAAATAAATAAATTAGTAACTGACTAAATAACTAAATAAAAAACGTAATAAATATCTAGATAAATAGCTAAATCAATAACTAAATAAATAATTAAATTACAAACTAATTGAATACCTAAATAAATAACTTAATAAATGGCTTAACAAGTAAATAATTAAAATAGATAAATAAAAAATTAAGAAATAACTAAATATATGTATAATGGTGCGCATCACGAGTAGGCCTACTAGAAGAAACTTTGATACAAAAGGAGGGACTGCTTTAGATCCGGCTGAAGTGATCTGTAGGTTATGGGCAGGGGCGGCCCTAGCAGTGCGCGGGGCCCTGGGCGAGAGTCATGTGCGGGGCCCTTAGCCGTAAAGGTAGACTATATATATATAGTCTTGCTAACATCTTGCTAACGGGCTAATCCGTCTCTAACGCTGTAACAATAACAATATAGTAACTCCGCATCAAGGCTGTGGGCCTTATTTGTTTAACAAAACATAGAACATTATGTAGGTAAGCTTACTACTGGTTTACTGTTGGCCGCTGAAGTACATTATATACTGTATTTTAATTGTTCTGCATTAACAGAAGCAAATAAAAAAAGAAAACACTCGCGCACTACTAATGTTATGTCTCCTCTCTCACTCAGCAAATTGAAGCCAATAGGATGTTCTTTAAGAATAAAGTGTGCTATAGGAGCTGGAGATTAGATTTTTTGGTTTTAGAAAAGAAAAGTAGCAGTTGCATCAGAATTTTTAATGGTCTCAAATATTATGATGTCGGATTTTCACTATCATATCTAGTTTACGAGATCTAAACGGGACCTACGGACGGACGGACAGACATTACATACAAAACTAATAGCGTCTTTTCCCCTTTCAGGGACCGGTAAAAAACTCCCGCGTTTATTTTTTTATATTTTTTTTTGTTGTTGTTATTTTGTTTTTCAACACGTTGACACGGATTTTCCCACGACCGCACTATGTCTATGCACAGTAGCCTATTGGGAAAAAAAAAACTTAATACGTCATCGCCAAACTTGTTGGAAGCTGATTTGCCGAAATAGCTTTACAAGCAGATCAACTGGTGATACTGTTTATATCGGATAATATTATATCTTTATGAAATTAAACAGCCTACTGCGAAAATCTGACCTTCGCGTGCGATCTTAGAACGTAACACCAGCGATGCTCGAGATAATTTAAACAAAAAATAGATGGATTGCCTAACTTTTAACTACTAATAAATTAATAATAAAGGCTAAATTACAAGAAAATTAATAATTTTTCCCCACATTGAAAAAAGTGAAGTACGCCTTACATTAAAAAATCAATTTGTCAAAAGTTGCATTTATGTTACTGCAAATGTTATAAATGACCTTTCATATACAATTTTTCAAAATGCAAAGAGTAGTTCAAACTTTATTACTAAGCATTTTCTTAATAAAATCCGATTAGACGCCGTTATTTATATACGAAATAAACGATTAGGATTGGTTGCTTCTACTTATGTGTTTTTATCGTGAACAGTTAAACGATGATAGCCTCTTAGACTCTGTTGTCTTTACCAAAAACTGATCAATATTTTGAAATAAAAAATGTAAGTTAAGAGCTGAATTGGCAATTGAGTTGCAAGTTCTTGTTCACTCTTTTGGTTTTCGAAGTTGGTGACTATAAAATCTCCCAGCTCGGGGCCCCCCACAGGCGCGGGGCCTGGGGCGGTCGCCCCACTTGCCACCCCCTAAGGCCGCTACTGGTTATGGGATTCTGAACTATCTGGGACTAAGTGCTGTCCTGTGTGATACTAGGGAACTGATTGGATGACCTGGAGCGACACTGGGAAAGTGGGAAGTGTGTCGGTTGGCTGTTCTGCTGTTAAGTAGGACTTGTAGAACTTAAGACATTACTCCCCGTGACTTGATAGCTGAAGTCTAATTATTTGTTTATAGCTGTAAATAAATACATCGTCTATTATTATCCCTTCCTTGCAATACATAAAATCTGACCCAGAAAACTACAGACCAGTATCACTTACCAGCATCACATCCAAAATCCTATAACACATAATATGTAGCAACATCATAAGCCACTTAGATAAACATAATGTCCTTACTCCATACCAACATGGCTATAGAAAATATAAATCATGTGAAACACAGCCAATAGGACTAATTGATGATTTTTCTAAATGTTTCGATAACAGTGATCAAATAGATGCTATCTTACTAGATTTTTCTAAAGCTTTTGATTAAGTTCACCACCAAAGTTAGCTTATAAAGTTAAAATATTTTGGCATTTATAGTCCATTGCATCAGTGGATTAAGGGTTTTCTGTTGGGAGAGAACAAACAGCAATAATAAAGGCTCTAAATAAGATAAGATAAGATAAGATAGATAATTTTATTGATCCAATCTAATGGAAATTCATCTTGATTACAACTTGACAACGTCAGCGTAACTACTAAACAAAAACAATGTTAATGAAAAATTCGAACAACATTCACATACAAACAAACATGCACATAAACAACCAGCGCTTTATGAATTTGACTTCTATGTACTTCTCGATGACAGCTGATCTCGTAACACTCTGATCGAGAGTGGGACAAAGGAGTTTTTAAATCTTTCAGTTTTAGTCTTGATGGAAAGGAGACGACCACTTCGTTCAGATCTTATGTAACAGTGGTTTAATGGGTGAAGGTTGTCTTTAAGAATAGTGAGTGATTTGGAAATGCATCTTTCTTGGAAAAGCTCTTCAAGAGATGGTAGCTGTGCTTGAGTAATATACGATGCTTTTTTAAGTAGTCTATTTATTCTGAGTCTTTGTGCCAGTGGAGTATTACCGTACCAGCAAGTGATGGCAAAGTTAATAAGACTGCTGATGGTTGCTGTGTAGAATAGTTTGATTATCGTTTTGTCTATGTTAAATTTTCTTAGCTTTCTGAGATAGAAGAGTCGCTGGTTAATTTTCGTGTATAGATTTTGACAGTGTTCACTCCATTTCAGTTTGTTGTTGATAGTTGTGCCTAGATATTTATATTCTGTACTTGCTCTATATTTTGGTTGTCTATCTCAATTTCTGCAATATGGTCTTTGTTTCTCCTAAAGTCAATAATCATTTCTTTAGTTTTCTGGACATTTAAAATCAACATCAATAACAGTAAAGTCAGGTGTAACTGAAGGAACAGTCTTAGGTCCACTAATATTTCTAATTGACATAAATAATTTATCGAATTGCATTAGTTCAGGTACAAAAGTCAGATTATTCGCAGTTGATTACATAATATATAGGACAATAAAAACAACACAAGATACAGAAATTTTATAAAGAGATTTAGATGAATTACAGAAATGGGAATCAAATTGGAGCATGTCTTTCCACCCTGAAAAATGTCAGTTATTAAGAGTAACAAAAAAACTAAAACAAATTAATTCCACTTATCTTATTCATGGTTAACCAGTAACACAGACTAAAAACGCAAAATACCTAGGTGTTATAATAAATGAAAAACTGTCATGGAATCCCCATATTATGAAAATGTCAAAAAATCAAACTAATCATTAGGGTTTATTAAAAGAAATGTATTTAAATCAAATAAGAACATAAAACTATAATGCTATTTAACCTTGGTTAGTCCAATAAAAGAATATGCATCCTCTGTTTGGGACCCCTTAACTCAATAAAACATTAAGAAACTGGAACAGACACAAATAGAGCAGTGAGATTCATAACAAACGAATATTCACATTTGACTAGAGTAACACCTTTAGTAAAATCACTAAATTTAGAAAGCCTTCAGGAGAAAAGACTCCAAAGTAAAGAAGCAATTATACACAAAACACTGAACCATAATCTATTAATACAAAAACAAAATTTAATAAAATACTCAGAAAGACAAAAAGAAAAAGATACACATATCGTGCCATATGCTAGCCAAATTTGTACAAAAGTTCCTTCTACCCTAGCGCTATTAGAGCATGGAATGGGTTGTCTGAGCTAGCAAGGAAAACAATTGATTTGATAGAAAGTAATTCATTGGTTAATATGCATGACTAAATGACGCGTAGGACGTAATCATCTTTTTTGAAGTAACGTCTGTATAATATATATATATATATATATATATATTTATTTATTTATTTATTTATTTATATATATGTACAAGCTGTGTACAGATACACACATTAAGTAGTTCAACTAGAATGCTCTAGAACTATTCTGTATTTTTGTTTTCCAGGTGAACGATTTATATGCACAAGGGAAGCACGTTGAAGCCGAGCAGAAATCTAAATCTGTCAGATGCTTAAACATTGCAGCAATAGTTTTTGGTTTTATTAGCTACGGTGTGGCAGCAGTTAATGTGTTTTTCAGGCTCAAAAACAGCCATTTAATCTAAAATGTTGATTTTTTTTTTGTAGCATCAATGAAGTGCGTGTATTATCTCAGTTGTTCAAATAAAATTTCTGTTCTGTATTGGATGGAACCGGTTCAAACTAGAGACTTGAACCTAAGACTTATCGTTTCAGAAGCCAAGCGATTTACCACTCAGCCTTCACGCACTTTATAGCATATAGAAATTGTTTGAGTTTTTGAATATACAACTTCTCTCAACATACCCTCAACATTCCAACAATTTCAGAGTTTAGGACAGGGATTCTAAAACTATTCTAATTCACGGTTGCCTTACAAATAGTCACTTTTCAATATATTTATCAAGTCGCTATATTTTACTATTCTCTTTATTAGCATGCAATATCTTCATGGGTTTAAAACGTACACTAGATGGAAGCTGGAAACTGGACTGGTATTTTGATAACAGCTCTAACAGTATTTGTCAAGGATAGTTTATGTAAATCTTCGGGGAAAAAAAATAACAAATTTAATTGGTTACAGACTGAAAACTCTGGTTAACACGTTATATTTTTCCAAAATTTAATCTATTTAAATTTAAAATATGGCTAACGCCAAAAGCACAACTCAACGGGAAGTCCGAAATTCGACTGAAATGTTTCTTTGTACTCAGTAAGGAGTGGAATAAATGAATAGACTAGTATGAACATTTTGCACATTGCCTTAAGCAGAAGATAGATGGACTGTTAATAGAATAGCATAATTGTGTAAGGTAAGCGTTACCTGCGGCATAGATGATAGCACCTTCACTTTTATATACAAGGAATTGATTTTTCAAAAAAGCTTCCGTTGTTTAGAGCTAAGAAGTTGGGAAAACGATAATTTACTGAAATACCTGTTGGTAAAACTATTACACAGTGGATAACTATACATATTTTAAGATGGAAATAACATAACAGCTGGTGAAAGCCGGTATTAAATAAATATAACAAGAATTATAAATTCAGATTTTGATTATACTATGCTCATTCAGATTAACGATTGAGTAGATTTAAAAAAAGAAACATTTGTTTACTAGAATTTCGGACACAGCGACCTACCTCCAGTATTTTGCTTCGCTAATGTCAGTTCCCTAGTATAGCTTACGGAATTCAATGGGGGCTAAAAATTCATGAATACAAATCTTCACCGGAACAGCGTGTCAGTGCTGCTTGTGTGTGTGTGTGTGTGTGTTTGTTTGTTTAACTCTGTCCGTGTGTTTTTGATTATTTTGTACATTTGTAAATAATTTTATTTTGTTGTATATTTACTTTAGTTTTTCTATGTTTCGTTTCGTTAAAATTGCAATTAGAAACGTGAACTATTTTTAATTTCTGTTGTCTTCTTCCATGACATTTTGGCTGTAACAATGGCAATTATAATTATGTATAGCTCCGTGGTGTCCATGCCATGTTTCTCTATTCGAATAATTCATTCACACATATATATTATTATATATTATTACATATATTATCTAGTTTTAGAAAGTATATCCTTTAATATGTGAAAAACATAGAATTGTGTTGGATTAACTCTTTCTCTCCGTCATTATTTTCTACGTTACAGTGGACTCAGATAATGGGTCCGGCACTATTATCATCCCCAACAGAGTTCCCTATGAACAATCAGAATCTTCTGAAAAATGAGAATCTATCTGAACAATAAGAATCTTTCTGAGCAATACTAATCTATCTGAAAATGAGATTCTATCTGAGCAATAAGAATCTATCTGAGCTTAAAAATCTACCTGAGCAATAAAAATCTATCTGAGCAATAAACATCTATCTGAGCAATAAACTTCTAATAAATTTCTAATTACCACTAACGACTAAAAGGTAAAATTTATGATTAATTCAAGTGTTGCATCGACAAAGTTAAGCAAAGTTTGTAATTGATCCGAGAATGGAAAGTGGGACAAATAATGTATTCAAAATTTGTACCAGACAGACAGACAGAGCGACTTGAAAGGTAAACGACTACTTTATTTCCTACACGTATACTAACTTATGCTATAATGAGGAACATATGTAATTGTCTTTTATTTCTAAACACAGAATTTATGCGTGACGCAATGAGGTTTTTACCACTAGTCTATCCACGTCGATAGGTTTTCCTACTTGTCTGATCTAGATAGAAACGATCCCTACTAGATGGAGATAATATATAGAGCGGAAAGAGGTTGAAATGTGGAGACACTCTTTGTAGCATTGCAGCCCGGGCATGCTACCCTGCCTCATAGTGGCGCCTGGGTGGAACGATCGTTGGAGGAAACGATTAGGCTAAAGGGCAGCAAAACAAGACTCCCGTGGGGGTGCCTAAGGGGATGCGAGAGCATCCTCATTGCACTGCGCAGAGTTGTAAAAAAGCTCCCACAACCTTGTCACAATCCAGGCGCTGTTCTTCAAGTGGCCGTTACATAAATGGCGTGTCCCGCACATTTAGCCTGGTATAGAAAAGTACCAGGAAAAAGAAGAAGATGCAGACAGAGAAAGCGGTGGGAAGACAACATCGAAGAATGGACGGGCCTACCATTGAAAGAGGTTTTAAACAGGGCAAATGATAGAGAGGAATGGAGAAAGATGGTCCACAACTCTTGCTTGGTGCCCCAACGGTCCACCAGACTAAGGGATAGGTAACAAGTAACAGAAAAGGAAAATGGCAGGGGTCTTAGAATATGTGGCCTCTTGCCGCGAGTCTGACCCACCCGCCAGACAAAACAGTGTACACTGTTTTCATTCAGGCCTGGTGAGAGGGAGCTCTTGTTCACTTTTGCTGGCCTCGAGTTCCAAGAGCCGAGGCTCAACTCTACCTGACAGTTTAAGAAGAAGAAGAAGAAGAACTAGCATTGCAGCCTGGTCCTACTTAGACGTTGATGGACTGGACATGACTTGGAAAACTTTTGGCGGATAACAATTTTGTAGGAGACGTGTTTGGAAATAATGTAATGTCTGTCATTCCAAAGATTAAGGAAGAGTGTAGTTTTTTCTCGCGATCATAGAAGTCCTGTTGCGAAATACACATTTTCACACCTGATTATCCACATATGAATCAACTTCTGATTCCACATCTGATTCCACATTTTATTGCACATCTGATTCCACATCTGAACCAACTTTTGGTTCCAGATCTGAACCAACATCTGATTCCACATCTGAACCAACATCTGATTCCACATCTGATCCAGACAAAGCCGGAGCCGTTGTGAGAAAGGTTTTAATCCTGTCTTTATTCGTCCTTTGCGTCTACCTTTGGAAAAAAAAAACTTTTTTGGGCCTCAATTGTGTTTATCTTAGTGAAGGTTGAAGTCTGTTTGCCACTGACGCCTTCATCATAGGTGACAAATTTTGATCAGATAATCTTGAACGGTGAGGTGTTTTAAATAGCTTTTACTGTGGAAAAGAACTGCTCACAAAGACCAGTGCATGCAAAAATAGCTAGAATTCTAGCTGCGAACTTCCGCAATTTAACGAACCGTTCAGGGTAAATGACCGTAACATTTTGGCAAGGCCATTTGAATATTCTTAGATTTCAACTAAGAACCTGACTTCTATTCTATCAGCTCTAGTTGCACATTTCCAGCAGCATTTTCACAATCAAATCAGATCGCGTGATCGAGAATTTGCTTGAACTTGGCTTGGCTACCTAGAAGGAGGTTCGAGGTTCGACACGCGACTCGGGCAGAGTGCCTAAAGGCAGCACGGAAAACCAACTCCTAGATACCCCTCCCCCCACTTGTCCACAAATGAGATTGGACCAAAGCGCTCCGAGCATGCTATAAGCATAAAAGTAGGCTACATAAAAGCTATAATAATAATAATAATAAGGATGCACTGAAAATGAGCAAATTTAAAATTAGCATCAGTCTCTCTTATTTTTGCAAGTAACTTTGCATCAAAACCATTTCGTTTCATGGTTGGTGCGCCATATCTTTGGTAGTTAAACTAGCTAACTTTACCAAAGGTAAATTGTACTGCATTTTCACATCCTGTCATTTCTCAAAAATCATCCTCGCTTGTTATGCATAGAACAGAACTCTAGTAGTTCCTGGTATATGTCAAAATTCCTGTTAAAGGCCCTTATGAATATAGCCGTGTTACACCCGTTACGTCAGTTGACTCATAGAGACCCAATGAAAGTAATTCAAAATCAGCTTTGTCGTTCTTTAAATGTTCAAGCAAGCTGACTGACATGTCATTTATTCTATCTGCAACAGAGTCACTAGTTAACGCTATTTCTTTAAATGCTCTCTACTTTGTTTCTGAATAAATGACTTCGGCCTTAACGAAACACTCCTTCATAAAATCACATTTATTAAATAATTTGAAATGGCTTGCAATGAAGTTTGACAAAATGTATCTTGCTATCACTGCAGACTCACCCTCGTTGTTCAGTTCAACAAATACTATTTTTCAATTCAAGTAGCTTGTCATCTCTTGTTTTCCAGCGTAATAGTTTAAAATTATTTATATATTTTTTAGGTGGCCACGCGGGCCGCATGCAAGGTGCCCCAGAACACCCAGTTTGACATGCCTGCTCTTGGGTCTTTCTTTAAAACTAAAAATAGAAGAGCCGTTGAACGAAAGATGCACGAGTCATCAAAGCAAATAACAAACTGTCCCATGAGTCATCGTGTTTTTAAGTGTTTATCTAATTTTATCTTATATGTTACACACGTTACTTCAAAAAAGGATATTACAAGATATAATTTAAACACTATGTCAAAGGATAACAGCTGATTCTTTGTATCGATTCTCCATTTTTTCAGCTAGTTAGTTGCCCATTTGTTTTTAAATAATTCTAAAGTCCTAGAGCAGGGGTTCTCAACCTATAAAACACGACCCTCTTGGGAGTCGAATGACAAATTGTCAAGGGTCACCTAAGACTTCAGAAAATTTGGATTTTTGTCTATTTTTATTTTTGTCCATTCTAACGTACTGTAATAAGCTTTTCTGAGCAGTACTTGATATTCAGACTATTTCATATCCCGTTCAATATGAGATCGTGTTGTGCCTTCTTTCACTTTCAAGAACAAATCTTTGCAAAACAAGGTTTTCCAGTTTGTTACAAAGTCCAAATTCAGAAGCAGAATTGATGTAGAAGGAGACATTCGTTGTGCTACTAGATTCCTGATCTTGTGGAATACACACCAGCCCTACCTTCGCACTACCTTTGGCTTGTTTGAGTGTTTTCCATACTACGACATATTTCTCGAATCGTCACTATAGTATGCATCTAGTACACATGCAATAGAAAATGAAATAAATACAAGTTTGAATAATAACCCTTTCTTTTTAAAATTAATTATGAGTAAAAAAATTTAGGGTTGGGGGTCACCCGTCGCCGCCTAGTTGGAAGATATATTACGAGTTGAGAAACAAGAAAAAAAAGGTTGAGAACCGCTGTCCTAGAGTAAAAGTGAAATATTATCCTCATATTGAAATGATATTGTGCTACAGAATGAAGAGACATGAATATTTGATTCTACAGTGCTGAAGAAGTGCAGAAAAACTCATCAGATAAATATTTTAAAGAAAATGCTTATTGCTTTCTTTTGAACACCAGATACACACACAAAAAAAGCTTGCTATTCGTAATGTTGTAAGACTATGTATTAAAATCTGCAGTTAAGGATTGGCTTCTTTAGTCAAAACGATCGTTCCTAGAGAAGTAGAATGCCACATACATAATAACATGACTGCGAGCGCCTATTAAATATATACAGGTAAATTAGATTTTTACTTAGCAATTAATCTTAGGCGTCATTAACAGAGGAGTGGACGTGAAATGGTAAAACAGTTTCCTTACGAACCGATGAGCCTCGGCCTTTGAATCCAGTCAAAGACGACCAGGGCCGGCTCTAACAATAGCTGGGCCCTATGCGAAACGAGTCCAGATAGTGCCAAGCATAATGTCTAAATTAAGATTTTGTATTAGAAAATACATTCGCTCTTGCAATAAAATTTTATTTTATTAAATAAAAGCCGACAATGATTAAATGAAAGCCGACAATGATTAAATGAAAGCTGACAATGATTATATGAAAGCTAACAATGATTAAATGAAAGCCGACAATGATTAAATGAAAGCTGACAATGAAAAAATGAAAGCTGACAATGATTAAATGAAAGTGACAATGATTAAATGAAAGTGACAATGATTAAATGAAAGCCGACAATGATTATTATTATTTTTTTATTATAGCTTTTATATAGCGCTACTTTCATGCTTATAGCATGCTCAGGGCGGTTTGGTCCAATCTCATTTGTGGACAAGTGGGGGGAGGGGGTATCTAGGGGTTGGTTTTCCGTGCTGCCTTTGGGCGCTGACAATGATTAAATGAAAGCTGACATTGATTAAATGAAAGCCGACAATGATTGAATGAAAGCCGACAATGATTAAATGGAAGCTGACAATGATAAAATGAAAACTGGCAATGCTTAAATGAAAGCTGACAGTGTTTAAATGAAAGCTGACAATGATTAAATAAAAGTCGACAATGCCGGTGTTGTTTTTTCAGCGTAGGATTTAAGTTCCCTTTTCAGACCCTGCGATCCATAGGGCAAATGATGTAAAGGTTATTTGTTTCTGTGGCACACTTTTAACGAGGGTGTCATTAGGTCAGCACAACGACCAAAACGCCTTTACTTTTCGGACATTAGTGCCCGGTGGACTCAGAGTCTTCCTCTTCCGTGCTCTAAGGGAGTAATCTCTGCATGTTTTTTTACAAAGGGGTATCTGATTTTTATTCAGGGGCGCCCAAAGATTAAGATTAAAATTAATAAATTATTTTTAAAAATCTGAGCCTTCACGAGAAATCGAACCGGGACCCCCGGTTCAGAAGCCTAGCGTTAAACCACTCAGCCTCCTAAGCGCGGAGTATTAACACCCCAAAATGACATTTTGTCTATTTTTCAGATGTTTATGAGTTATCGGGAGATTTTAATAATTGCAGGGGATTTCCATGAGTTTTTTTTTTCTAATGATTTTGCAATTACAGGAAATTTCCAAGAGGCCCTGAAAAATCAGGAGGTCACGGAAGCCCTGTTTTTATATATAAGTTACAATGCTTTAATTTAATAATTTACACCTAGAAGTAGCGCGGGGCCTATGAAAGTTTAGGGCCCATATCTGCCCCATATGTTGCAATATCCTAAGTCCGTCCCTGAAGACGGCGATTTGAAATAAGGGATTCTTAGAGGTCCTGTGAGTCCACCCACTTCTTTAATGGGTATCTATGATTATTTGCTGAAAAGTAAAGTAGATTGGTCATTGTGCACCTACACTTTAGATCACAAGATCTGTTTCTTTTTTAGCGGCAGCCGAAAGGGAAAAGACAATATTAGTTTTATGTGGTCTGTCTGTCTGTCTGTTCGTCCGTCCCGTATAGAGCTCCGAAAGTAGAAGAGAAAATGAAAATCGGACATCAAAATATTTTAGATCATTTAAAGTTCTGATGCAACGGCTACATTGTTCTTTTCTAACAGCTTAACATCTAATTTTAAAAAAATCGCTTATGCAAGCAGTATTTAAGTAAAAAAAACTAATTAGTATGCATTATAAATGAGACCTAATTTAAAACAATTAATAATGTTATTGTAAGTATTTATTGTATTTTACGCACTATGGTGATCTCACATATATGTATTTACTATCTAAGTGACCAACTCATAAAAGAGGTGTGGCAGTTGCGTAGATCATCGGCTTTACAAGGCAAACGTTGAGAGATCAAAGCACGGAAGATGTATATTTTGACCGTTGGGGCACCACATAAGATTTGTCAACCTTCTTTCTACATTCTTATCTGTCATTTATCTTTGATATAATTTCATTCGAATGTTCTTGCTGAAAATATTGAAACCTTCCTGGGTGGACTAATTCGCAGGCCGAGTTTAAGTTTGTGTGTCGACACAAACTGTCTTTGTAACCTTGTTCTTTTTGTTTTTATACATGCAACATTACTCCTTGAAACTATAAATACTGTTTTTAAAACAATTGTTGTGAACAAAAGATGTTGCATTATTCTTCATTAATTAATACAGTCACGCCAATCGATCAGACTATATCACCGCCACTCGTTGATCAAAGAACATGAAAAGAACCAAGGTGACTGTGTTTAGTCAATGAATGAACTCTTTATGTTGTGCCTGTTATATTCATGTGTATGTTTCTGTTGTGTTGTCTTTATATGAGAAAAGAGTTTTTGTAATTTCAATACATTCCCGTAAGGATCAATAAATCAGTCTTCGTCTAAGTGTAAACTCTGTTTTAGAAATTTTTATTGACATTAATCAAGTGCATCTTTATTTAAGATTTCAAAATGAGTAAGGCTCTCCAAAAAAAAAAAGACCACCCAGGGCCTCCACCTGAAGACAAGACAGAAATAATCAAGATTGTCACTCGGAACAACGTCTCAAAAGTCGAGAGCACAGATTCTCTTTTTATTACGAACTGCCAGGTTTCTTATGTCTATGTAGTCCGAAATCTTGGAGTTTTTTTTAACTCAACACTATCTGTCGACTCACACATAAGGCAGCTCTGCAAGAGTCTTTATCTGCAGCTGCGCAGATTAGGCCAGATCCGACCATACCTAACAACGGAGTCAACAAAAACGCTATCTTTCGCATTCATACCCTCCCCTTGACTACTGCAACGCCGTGCTAGCGGGTATACCCGACGACAAAATAGCCAAGCTGCAACGTATTCAGAACAACGCCGCACGAATAGTTCTTAAAAAAAAAAACAAGACGAGATTCTGCTACTGCGCTCTTGCGCACGCTCCATTGGTTACCCGTAAATCAAGAATCGATTACAAGTTCGCCACACTTTGCCATCAGTGTATATACGACAATGAGATGCCCTTGTACCTTAGCGAACTGATTGTTCCATATGTCCCACAGAGAACCCTACGCTTAATGGACTTAGTGGTGCCACGTTTTTCCCTCAAAAGCTACGGTCAGTGGGCTTTTTCAGTTCACGGACCAAAGGTTTGGAACTCACTTCCCATTGATCTCAGACAGACAACTTGCTACACCACCTTTAAGAAGAACATCAAGACCTATCTGTTTAGAACTTTTTTAGATTAGTTTGTCATGTCTCATGTTTGTGTTTGTAATGTTTTTTTTTACAGCGCCTTGAGCTTACATTTTGTTTGTTAATAGCGCTTTATAAATAAAATTATTATTATATCTGGCACTGACTAGCAGTCTTACTGAACCAAATAATCACGTTGTTGTGACACATTTTCCTTTCTTGTTCATTTAAGTCATATTGAGTCAAATTAATATGTAAAACTTGTAAGACCAAAATAGATAAAAAAAAGAGAAAGGAATTCTTATGTTATTTATCAGGTAACACACGGACATGGAAAATAAATGGATCATTTTTCCCTTCCTTTCTTTGAAGCAAAACTGCTAAGGCCCTAGGGCAGTGTAATGGGAAGAACCCACCAGGATATACTTACATATGTATATTAAACAAGGAAAATCGGTTTAGTCATTAGTATGTTAATCAGACAGAAAATTAATCCAAACATTCGTAAAAAAATAACGGCCTCATTCTTACGTGTGAATTCCCAAGGTAATTATAATAGGGATAAATCTTATTAAGTGTGTTGTTGTATTTTAATTTTTTTTTTTTTATTTTGGTTATTGCTTCAATCTCTTTGGTGTGGTGATTATTATTTTTTTTTTGTAATTGTTATTAAGCTAAAGATAAATTAATTCCGACTTCCAAGAAATGTGCATTAAATATGGAAAGATTTTCAAACTTGTAAGATTAACTCTTTACCTCTGTAATTATTCTCTACGTTCTGTCATACC
>JADKLZ010010630.1:0-12063 GCA_021533235.1 Biomphalaria straminea | reverse complement strand
TGATCTCTTAACAGGGGCCGCCTCTGAGTTTGTGTATCACACAAACTTTCTTTGTCGCTGCTAAAAATTATATCAAAGATAAACAACAGATCTTACTTAGTGCCCCAGCGGTCAAAATATACATCTTCCGTGCTTTGATCTCTCAACGTTAGCCTTGTAAAGCCGATGTTCAAGGCAACTGCCACACCTCTTTTATGAGTTGATTACTTTACGAGTAAATACTGGTATGTTACTCGTACGTTGGAACAAAAATAGAAAACCTATGCAGTATATTAGATTATTAATTGTCTTAAAGTAGGTTTCAATTATATTGCATACTAATTAGGTTTTTTCTCTTTAAATGCTGTTTGCATAAAATATTTTTAAAAATTAGATTTTGAGCTTTTAGAAAAAAAAAAGTAGCCGTTGCATCAGAACTTTGAATGCTCTATATTATCGTGATGTCAGATTTTCATTTTCTCTTCTACTTTCTGAGCACTAAACGGGACGGACGGACGGACAGACAGACAGACAGACAGACAGACAGACAGACGGACAGACAGGCCACACAAAACTAATAGCGTCTTTTCCCCTTTCGGGGGCCGCTAAAAAGAGGAGTTTCGAAGAGTTGAAACATCTTTGTACAAACTCTCCAGTTTTGGCATATTATGATGCCAACAAGAATGTATAGATAGAATGTGATGCCATAACGGAAATCATTTGTAGTGGTGTGAGTTCACCGAACAACGGAATTTCTTGTCGGTATAGTAAAACTCTTACTTCCGGTAACGGTAGCTCCAGTGCATGAGCCTATTGAATGGGATAGCTTCATGATTGTTTCGTTCAGGAATGACAAAAGTGAGAATATGTATTGAACCAAAAAAAAAATCTCAACAAAGCAATCCGACGGGAACATCACCCTATGAAAACCTAGGAATCCACTCAGCGAATCAAATCAACGCCAGAAATTTACCAAAGATAATTTAAAAGATATAGAAAAACTTGAATAGAATCAAGAACACAATGAACAGAAAAATCTTTGTACAAACCCTCCAGTTTGGGCATATTATGATGCCAACAAAAATGTAGAGATAGAATGTGATGCCATTAAAGATGGATTGGGAGAATTATTTTAATAGGAAGGTCATTATAATTGTGTATGCATCAAGAGTTCTCATAGACACAGAAACGAGATTTGCTTAAGTTGAGAAGGATATGTTTTAAATTGTGTATAGCACAAGTATTTATAGTATTCGATTTGTTTTCCCCCTCCTTCTTTCTTCCCCCTTCTTTCCTTCCCCCATGGAACAAAAGGGGTCTTCGAATGTATAAAAAGTTTATTTACTTTAGTGCATATTTTATTTAAAAGTTTTCTAGCCTACATTGTATTATCATTCTGTATATACTGTCTACTTGAATTCGGTTTAAGATTTTGTTGTTGTACGTAGCTTTTAAATAACTGTTCCATACAAGCATCCTGTACTCTGCCAATGAAATCAGATTCACATCTTTAAATTTTTTGCTTTTTGCCTTAGGTAATTTATTTAAAAATATTGATAGATATATGTTGACCTTGGCCTGACTGTTGGCATTTAAAATATGTGACAGAGTTTCTCGCACAGTGTTGAAATTTGGACACTCCCCAAACAAATGTTTTTCCAGTTTGTTACTTTCTACCCCGCATAATTTACACGTGTGGTTTTGGTTTGCCTTGTCCTTACCTTTCTGCTTTATTGGGGTCATCCCATAAATTAGCCTGTAGGTCACCTCCGGTGCTTTCGGAGTTATGTTTTTATTATGCAAGTGCGTGAATGTGTCTGTGTGTGTATTGACCACCATTCCTAATTCCCTCCCCCATTTTATTCTAAGCTCTAAATTTTCTTTAAGTGTATTTCTTAGTACTGTGTAAATGTTTTTGGTTTTGTTGTGTATTAGATTTTCATTGTTTTGTAGGTGTTTGGTAAGGGATCTGTAAAAAGGGTGGGTGTGGTTGCCGAAGTAGTGAGGTGTGTTGTTTTGAATGGGGAGGAGTTTGTTTAGTCTAAGTCCAAAATAATATAATACTAAGGGGAAGTTATTGGGGGACCCAACTACTTTCCCAATAAATTTTATTCTAAGCGTTTTAATTTTTGTGTAGATGTCCTGTAAACCTATTCCTCCTTCTTTTTTGTCTTGTATGAGTGTTGTATGTTTTATACTCCTTATTGTGTTTTTGAATATGAAATTTCTGATAGTGGTACTGATGTTACTTATGAAATTAGGAGGAGGTTCTACTATATTTGCTAAGTAGATTATCTTCGGGATGACCAAGTTATTTATTAAAATAGCTCTTCCAAATATGGTTGTTGCCATGTATTGAAACATTTTAGTCACGTTTTTTGTGTGGGCCAGAATCTCCGCCCATTGTTCATCGCAATGGTGTGCTGGGTTACTAGTCCACACGATGCCACATACTTTAATTTTTTTTTGTATTCTAAAGTTAAAGGGGATATTGGGGGGGATTTCCCACCTACCCAGTCCCATAATGGAAGATTTATTAATGTTTATTTTAGACCCGCTCGCCCTCCCAAATAGTGTAAATTTTTCTATGATTTTAGCTATGTCTTTTTCTGAGGTGGGGAAGAGTGTGGTGTCATCTGCATAAGCTTTGATTTTGACTACGGGGGTTGGGCCGGGGATTTTTATTCCTATAATTCCTTTGTCTAACCTGATGTTCTCTAACAGGGGTTCTAGGCAAAGGGTGTATAAAAGGGGTGATAGGGGGCAACCTTGCCTAACAGATCTTCTGATGGGAATCTTGCCGCTTAGTGTTTGATTTATTATAAGTTGACTTGTGGCATCGGTGTAGACTAGCTTTATGTATGTTATCAATGTTTTGTCTATGTCTGTCTTTTTTAGTATTTTGAATAAGTAACCGTGGTCAATCCTGTCAAATGCCTTTTCTTGATCGATAGACATAAGGGCTGCTTTCAAGTCTTTGTCTTTACAGTAATATATGATGTCTCGTAAAAAGTGGTTCAGTTCGTCTATATTCCTTCATGGGTTACTGCAGTATTGGTCTTGTCCTAGTAGGTGGGGTATAAGGGGCTTAACTCTTAAAAAAATCATTTTGGTCAGCAGTTTATAGTCGGCGTTTAGAAGGGAAATGGGTCTAAAGTCACTAGGTGTTTTGTTGTTTTCAGGTTTTTTTGGTAATAATGTGATGTATGCAAGATTAAAATCTGTAGGTGTCTGTCCTGTTTCTAACATGTCGTTGAATAGTCGTAATAGTAGGGGTCCTAATTGGGGGAAAAAAGTTTTGTAGAATTCATATGTCAAACCGTCTGGGCCAGGGGATTTGTTGTTTTGTGTTGTGTCTAAAGCAGCTCTCAGTTCTTCTAATGTAAAGGGTCTGTCTGTTGTTTGTTTGTCCGTTGGAGGTATTGTCCGACACTGCCCTAGAAGTATGTCCTGTGCTTCTGCATCTGCCTGCTCCGCACTATACATGCTGACGAAATGTTCTTTGAAAATTTCTACTATTTGGTCACTGTCCTGTATTTTGTTCCCTTCTTTGTCTATAATGTCAGTTATTATTCTATTTTTGTTTGTATTTTGTTCCACAGCCAGGTATAGTTTGTTTGGCCCTTCTGTTATTTGGGTATTTTTGCATCTTATTTCGGCCCCTCTGTATTTATAGTTGTATAACTCTTCAAGTTGTGTGTTTAAGTCTATTTTATCTATTTCATCCTGCGTTTGACTAAGTAGGTTTTTGATTCTGTTCTCTTCATTTTTTCTCTTTGTTTGTTTGACTGTTGCTAAAATTTTAAATTGTTGCTTAATTGAATTTTTTATTAGTGTCCACATTTTGGTGAGTTTGTATTCGTTAATTGAAAGGTCTTGTGTTGTTGTTATAAGAAGTTGGCTTATTATTCTTTTAATTATTGGGTCTTCTAACAGGGCGTTATTTAATTTCCAATGGGATTCTTTTCCTTTTTTCCTTTTTATTATTTTTTTTCCAAGTTCTAAAAGTACCCCTTTATGGTCTGTATAATGTAGGGTATCTTTTAAATGTGTCACATTAAATATTTCGGTGTCGGTGGGTGTGTAGAAACGGTCGATTCTGGTTTCAACCTGGTAGGACCTGTGTGTTAATGTAGTTTCTTTGCCATTGGGCTCTAATTTTCTATAAGCATCTACCAGGTGGAAACAGTCAACTATTTCTGCCATGTAGTTGTGTGTTTCTGCTACCAGTTGTGGGGGTGGGGACTGTGTGTGTGTGTATTGTTTGTCTAGTTGGCTCTCTATAAAATTGAAATCCCCTCCTATTATAAGTTGTTCTCCTATGTTTGTGTTTTGTAGTGTGTCGCTGAGGTTTTGAAATAAATCATGTTTTTCTCTCCCTCTTTGAGCGGGTGCGTAGATGTTGACTAGTGTGTATTTCTGTTCTTGTGAAACGTGTACTACTCGTACTACTACTACCCTCCCACTATTGTCGTTGTAAGTGTGTGTGATTTTGTATCTATCGGATGTTTGCAGAATGGCTACCCCCTTATAATTTCTTCTTAAGCTAAAATAGCCTCCCTTGAAACCCATATGTGCTGTAGTTTGATTTGCTTGATAAATTTCGAAAATATTTGTTTCCTGAAGAAAAATAAAATCAGGTTTATGTTTTCTAGCAAGATGTATTATATATTTGTGTTTATTATTTAAACTGCGGATGTTAAGAGTTAAAATTTTGATATCTGCCATGGTTGCGTGATTGTTGGGTTGTATATATGTATACATATATATATATGAGTGTGTGTGTGCGCGTGTATGTGTTTGCGAACATTTTATGAACAGTTTCTATTGACTTGGTTGTACTGTGTTTGTTTACTGTGTGGATTTGGGACTTTCCCCCTCTTCTATAACTAATTTAGTCGGAGAGTCGGAGAAACTTTCCCCAATCACCCCTTCTTCTTCTCTCCTCTCTTCTTCCAACCGAGGGTCCTCATTTGACCTTTCGGGCAGCGTGTCCTCGTTATGGTCGCCTGAAGAAGAGGAGAGCGATCTTTTTCTTGTGTTTCTGGCTGGGGAAGGTGGAGTTGAACTACCCCCCATTGTTTTCATTTTCTTGGGGTTTTTATTCCTATCGATAGGACTTGTAGGACTTGTAGGGGAAGGAACCCCACCTCTTTTTTCTGTGTTGGTCACGGCTCCATCCCTTTTATGGTTTACCACCAGAGTAAACCCATCTTCCTCTAACCATGTGTCCTTTGAATTTTCCTTTTGTGTGTTTTGTGTGTTTTGTGTGTTTTCTTTGTTATTTTTATCTACTACCTCCTCCCCTTTCAAGACTGAGGCATAGGTACCTTTGGCATTATGTTCCTGTCTTTTATCAGGGATTTTTCCCTTCCCTTTCATGGCGGTCCTGTTTGGACACTGGTTTGACCAGTGTTGGTCTTGTCCACAATGCCAACATTGTTGTCGTCTCCCCGGAACGGTGATGAGTACTTTGTACACTCGGGGGTCATCCACATACTTTAAGTGGATATAATGAGGAACCTCTGTTCCTTTTCTAATTTTTAGCCAAGCGACCCATTTATCAGAGTTACCCAACTTGACTGGCTCTACCTTGTAACCTTCCTCACTGAAGGATTCGAAAATTTCAATGATTTTGGTCTTGACAATTGTGGGTGCCACCCAATGCAGGGTCACTTTGACCCTTTCATCCTCAATGGATGTAACATCAATTTTAACGGTATTCTCTGTACCAAAAGTCTTTCCCATTAAACGGGTCCTCACCCTTGAGTTACTCGGCACTAAGAACCAGACGAAGGGGTTCTCGAATCTATAGAGAGAACCCATTTCGTCAGGGGACAAATTTAAGACAATCATGAGACTAGCCAATGAAGCCTTAACAGCCTCTTGCCCCACCAACTTGAGCAAGAGAGTACCGGAAGGATGAACCAAACCACCTTCCAAATCTTTCTTTTCAATAAGGAAAGTTTTAACTGACATGTTGTATAAAGGAAATTGAGAACCAACAGAAATGAGTAAAGTAAAATAGTAAAATAGAAGCAAAGTGAACGAATGAACAAAAACTATTAAATATTTAGAATGTAAACAATATGTAGTGTGTAAAGTGATTACCAAAGGAAACTTCTCACATCACACTAGTAATCCATAGAATAATCCATAGAATAACACAAGAGAAACTTTAAACCAATAGTCCAATAATGAATACAAAAATGAAAATACAAACATAGAATCTTTAGAATAACATAACTAGAGACCGTCCTGCACGGAAATCTTTAGTAAAAGGCGAAAGATTTACTCGATTTAGCGGCCTTTTCGATTAGGCATTCAAAAGTTATGTTCATACATTATTCTGGTCTATAGGAATAAAGGAAACAAGAGGATTTAATATATATTTGTTTTTTTCAGGTATCTCTAATAAAGTTTAATACAAACAAAAATGTAACTAAAATATGTTAATAAATACAAAGGATAAAACATAGGCTGTCATTTTAAAATATTATACTATTTGTAGATCAAAAATGCATTTTGAAATTCATTTAAAAAAACTATACTTTTTCCCCTCAGTAATAAATAGTTGTATGTTAATGTTTATTATCTCCTCCTAATTATTCGCATTGCAAAATTAACTAAAACTTCTCTCTTCGGTCATAATTAGCTTGGAGGTAGGTCCTCTGAAGCTGAATCAGCTATTTCATTATATAATGTACAGAGGGTACTGAAAACTGGTTTTCTTGTTCTTGTCTTGAAATTCAATTTTAAATTCCTCAATCAAGGAATCCAAGTCTTGTACTTTTCAAAATTTCACTAGAAATAGTTTCGACTTTTAGGAAAGGAAAATGACAAAGAATGTTTTCACGTACATACCTGAAGAAATGGGAATGTTTTCTTTGAAAAGATTTTACATCATCCTCAAACATCTTTTTGCAATTGTGTCCACAAAGTCTGTCCTCCACGCTTCATTAGAAATATTAGTAACTAAGTCACAGTCAATGTCCCTTAAGGAATATGACAGTTTCTCCCTTAAGATGCCATACACGTCACTTTCCCAAGCTAAACTAGCAGAAAGTGTTGTAGTACCAAACATCCAAATATTCTCCAAATCTTCAAGTACTTCCAGGAACTGTCAGTGGCTAAGTTCCCTAGCTCTGATAACTCGGATCACTGAGAGACATGGGTCAGTAGCATGTTTGATATTTAATACAACTTTACATAAACATTCCCTTGTAGAGATTTTATGTTTGGGTAGTGTTCTTTTATTTCATTAAACTTTTTTTCAGTGAAAGCACGGGCACCATCAGTTGTTACACCCGCCATTTTATTGCATGTCAACCCTACACTTTGAACACAACTCTTCATAGCGTGAATAAATACTGGCAGTGGCGTAGCTAGCAAGGTACGGGTGGTGCGGGCGCACAGGACATCAAGTGATGATTGGCATCACACTAAGGATATTAATTTCTCAGTAAAAATGAAACAGTGTACACACATCAACAAACGCATTCTACTTCATTTGAAAGTTTAACAAGAAATGCATTTGTTTTTCTACTTTGTTTATCCCTTATGTTCTTTCTTAAATAAAATTAAGTGTAGACCAGATTGTATCACATTTACTCAAGGCTAAGCACTTTTATATGCCCGATTTCTTCTATAGCACATGATACAAGTTATTATTTCATTGCTCAATGTTTTGGTTTTTATATCAGGGACAAAGGTTATCATATTATGTCTTCTTACTTTATTGTTCAGTATGTTGCTTTCATTTTGATCAAGAGCTTATAAATATACATCTAGAGATCTTGATTTTCATTTCACTGTCAATCTTATTGGTTTCAGTCATTTTCAAATAAATTCACTGCTTCTTGTAAATTTTAGTACACATATTAAACTTCTAGATATGAGTCAGGAAGCTTGTTATTCGCAATGCAATTTTTTTTTAGTCTTTCTTGGGTATATTTCTGATATTTATGAAAATACGTATTTGCCCCTGAAAAGATGCCAGGTCTGAGAATACACATTTTCATTTTGACATGTAGGCATCTCTGTATATACATATAACACACATACACAGACATTATATACAAATATAACACACATACACAAACATTATATACACATACGTTATACACAGCGCACCTCATGTTTATTTCTATCGTCGAGCCTAGACCAATAAGATTTGGTCAGGAGGAGCTCAATAACTTATTCTAAACAATCATTTGAAATACTCAGCCTAGAGCCCAAGGAGAACTGCGTAGAGTAAAACACAAAATGAAATGTAATAAAAAAAATTACTATACTACTGTTTATATTTTTTTAAAACGTACAATGTCAGTGTACAAAATAGGATAAGAGTTACACAATTTCCCGTTAGACGTTTAGTGGTGTTATACTACAACTTTAAGATGCCATAGTAAGCTTTTGCCTGACAAAGCGCGGACTTATAAATGTACCGGATCATTAGTAATTTAATGTTCTGGGCAGTATTTTTCACCAATGTTTGAAATTCATCATTTGCAGTGTAAGTGTTTAATTAGTATTGTAAATGTTGACGTGATGCAAGGGCAGATCAGAGACTGTGGCGTAGGTTTTTAATTCGCACATATTAAATGATCGTTTTTAAACATTTACCATTATCGGACCTAACAACATAGGTCTACACAAATATGAAAAACAAAATACATACTTGTTTCATTAATTAAACAATCGTGTATATCTGCAATGTATATTCATTTTATAAAAGTAATAAAGTAATGGTTATTTGCTAATCTATATTTATTTGTAAAAAATGTTTTTAGTTGAAAGAAACATTGCATTACTAAAAATTTGACAAACTTTTTTCTTCATTCCTCTCTGTCTTTTGCATTACTTAGAACCTCTTTCAAATCAAATGATACATTTTCTGAAGGACATTTCCAGTGAAGGATTTTGTGGTTTCTTACTTTAAACAATTAAATACGTCTTTTATAAATTCGTTTGCGGCCATCGTAGCAAGTGCTTGGAAGTGACTGGAGCTTAAAATTCAAAATTTGCTAACATATGGAATAACTTTACTGGTAAATCAACGTTTCAGTTCAACTGTTTTTATGTCAAGTTATCGCGAGCTAAGCACTTCTATTCATCAGGACCAAAAACAAACAGTACAAACACTTGTTCGTTTTTGTTCGGTCTTTAATAAATCAACGCTGCTCGCTCAATAGGAAACATTAGCAGGACAATACCTTTATATGTTTATTTGCATTTTCCTTTATTCTGACCTAACATTGTAGGCATACAAAAAATGGATATAGTAGATATTAGATTGTCCTCGCCTTAGAAATATCATGATATCTCTGATGTGTATTCATTTATTTAAAGTAAAAAAGCACTAGTAAGAATGTTTATTTAGCAAAAAAAAATTAAATACATACTTGACATTAAAAGAAACACTACATTACTTAGAATTAATTTGGCTTTGTAAACAATGAAAATACTAAAAGAAAAATACTATAATACAAAAACTTTTTTCAAATCATTATTGATTTCAATTTCTTTTAGGACGATCATCTCCCTTTAAATAGTTCCTTTATTAACATGCAGCTAAAAAAATCGAATTTAATCAAATATGCATGCATACCGTCTAATTATTGCCGAATTTAAGGAAAGGCAATCGGGACTACAGCCCAGGGGACTCTACTACGAGCCTCTACAATAGAGATAATAATATATTCGAATTACTTTTGAGCGTTATATATATATTTTTTTCTCGCATTTTTACGTCTGGCAAAAAAATCGTGATAAAAAAGTGTACACTTGTAGCAGGATAAGTGAATAGAGCTCTGGATTTACGACATGCGTCTACTAATTGACTAAAGTTACACAAACTTAAAGCAATATACATATAGATATTTTTCAGAACGAAAGTTTGATGACAAGCCCAAGGACTCTATATCTTGTTTTGTTTACATCCTAAAATGATGCAAGAGCTACAACATTCTGAAGAATATAAGCACTGCAGATTAAGGCAGTTCATCGCAGACTTATTCATAGCGACGAAAAGCAATTCAGCAGTAGAGTTATTGACAGTTTTGACAATGTTTGCATTTTTTGTTTCATCAACCGTCGGGACGCATGTGCCTCACAGCTAAACTTACCAGAGTGTACAGTGAATATGTTTTGTTTTTCATGAAACAAGTATTGACTTTGAACTTAATAGCGCATAGGTATGGGTGGCAGGGCGCACCATTTATTTTCTTTAATATTCTTTGTAATAAAAAAATGACTTTAAGCCATGAGTGGCGACTTGCACCCCCTGTAAAAACTCCTGCGGGCGCCCATCCTTCTCCCCCTAAACCTATACTTTGTTTATAGTGATGGGAAAATGTAACTTAAATGCTAGAAACTTTTGGCCTATTTTGTAAAAAATAATTTTTTTTTGTTGGAAGTAATGTCTGTATTATTTAGCATAAAATGAGGCATTAACTATTACTACTCAAGAGTCGCCGATGTTGTCAAAACGCTTGAGCACGTGCTATATATAAACATAACTTTAACATTACAATCAATGTCATTTATAAAGTTTGCCTGCTTAAGAACATATCTTGGAACTATTTTTATTTATTAATGTCTTTGTGGACAATTGACATATTTACGTTTTGAAAAAAAAAAGGTTTAATGCATAGTGCTCTGAACAATACTTGATTATGTAGGATATTTAGTTAATCTTGTATCAACCATGTTGATCGTATACAACCATGATAAGCGCAGACTCCGAAAAAAAAAACTTAAATAGATAACCGCTGGACAATGGTTATGTCTGAGCTGGATGTGGCAAAATATGTAGGTCACAGCTTGGGCCGCGTATTCAACAGAAATATATGCATCCCTCATTTATTTTTGGACTCTAAGACAAGCCTTATTATTATTATTATTATTATTATGTTATATTTTTACCAACTATAGAAGGTATATACTAATCATTTTAATTTAATACCAATTATGTTAAATTTGTAACAAACAATTTAATTATGGACAACTATACTACATACACACTTTTCATTTCAAAATATTGTTTTTTTTTTAAATGCGGTACAAAATAGTATGCGTCATTAGATTTAGGCGCGTAATTGTAAAAACCGAACATACCTGAAATACCACTTGACGTGCGTATTGTTTTAGAAAGAAGTAATTTGTAACGTGAATATGCAATTTTTTTAACTTGAGACATAGACGCAACTAGTACAGACTACACTAGGTTTTGATGAAGAATAGCAAAATAGCAACTAATGTAAACAAACTATTCTTGACGGATCTAATGATAGGGGGCTTATTATAAACGTAGAGATTTAGCGTGCCGATATTCGACGTCATTATTCAACTTTGTGTTCGACATTCAGTACTCAACGTCGACTTTCTTCTATTGTTAACCTTTTGCCTGTGCTATTGGATTTCGTTATTTTTCGTGTTACCTCCCTTTGGTTTATCTGCATAAGACACAGCGCAGAAGAGCCTAACAATATATACAAACAATATATACAAACAATATATAAAAACAAAATATACAAACTATACACAAATCATGTTCAAAAACAATTTATAAAACAAAGACAATGAATATACTCAATAAAAATAACAAATATTGTGTCATCTGATTGCTCAATAAAACTGCAAATCAGAATTGCTAGAGCTATAAAACCTCACATCATTGCTGATGACGTACTAATGCCAGCGACTACATGAATTGTTCTAGTAATGATTGGAGCCGAATTTGTAAGATCTATCGGTACTAGTTCAATCTCTGCATGTCTCTCCAATGTTGTCAATGCCTTGACCATCTGCTTGGCATCTGCTCTCCCAATTCGGTGCCATGTATTTCTTGAGGGCTCCAGTTGATGTCTTATCTTGAGATGTTGGACTCAGGCTCTTTAAGCGTGTGTAGCCTCTTTTATATTTATTTTATTCAGTTTGAAGAATCTGAATATGTTGCAGATGGATCAAAATTACTGGTTTATGTGAGGATATAGACGAGTTTCTCTTTTACAAACTTCTTAAAATGATTACTACTGTTCATGATGTATTTGACAAAATGTCTTCATTTCTAAAAAAAAAAAA
>JADKLZ010010586.1:3774-19905 GCA_021533235.1 Biomphalaria straminea | reverse complement strand
AGGTCCTCACCAATCAGAGATCCAAGGCGGCTTGCCTGGTTTACCTAAGGCCAGCTCTCTGGAGGAAACCTAAACAAACATGTCAATATCGACAAACCGATCTTCCAGGCGTCGTTTTCTCTGTAGGGCATCAGCACGGCTGATGTGGAGCATAGAAGAAATATGGGGGGAGTTTCCTCGACGTGCTTGTTTCACTTCTGATCCGAGCATCCTGGGATACTAGCCAATGGTATTAAGGATGTAATTAATTTTTTGCGTCTGCTAGGAACTTTCCCAGACAGATTTTTGTTCAGACAGGCAGATGGAGGCGAACTTCCAAGAGTCGTAGGTTCAACATTTATGACAATTTTGTAGAAGAATATTATTCTCTGAGATGGTAAAATATTTAAATCCGTGAAACTAAAGTTTTTTTTTTTATTTTTTTAAATCTAAATATCTTTCTTATAAATATTTTGAAGATTAAGGTATCCAAGTTGGGTTCGTCTCTTGCCAAAGTTCTTTCTATATTCTTAATAAATACGATGGGGCCAATAATAGAATATGCATCCTCTGTTTGGGACCCCTCAACTCAAGAAAACATTAAGAAACTAGAACAAACACAAAATAGAGCAGTGAGATTCATAACAAACGAATATTCACATTTCACTAGAGTAACACCTTTAGTAAAATCACTAAATTTAGAAAGCCTTCAGGATAGAAGACTTAAGAGTAAAGTAGCAATTATACACAAAACACTGAACCATAATCTCCAAATAAAAAAAACAAAACTTAATAAAATACTCAGAAAGACACAACGATAAAGGCACATTCCTCGTCCCATATGCTAGGACAAATCTGTACAAATGCTCTTTCTTCCCTAGTGCCATTAGAGCATGGAATGGTTTGCCTGAGCTAGCCAGGAAAACCAGTGACTTGGCAGAATTTAAGTCACTGGTAAATATGCATGACCAAATGCATGACGCATAGGACGTAATCATCTTCTTTTTTGAAGTAACGTCTGTATTATATAAGATAAGATAAGATGGGAATGAGTTCAGGCTTCTACAGAAAAAAAAAGTCTTAAAAAAAAGACCTTTCTTCCTTTCAACACATTATACAGGGATTAATTTGCTCTTAATATCTAATGAATGTTAGACTTAAAAAAGGAAAATTTTTTTACCCATCCCATTTCCCCTCCTCCGAGAAAACAATCCTGGTGAAACAAATATATACATCTTCTAGACTTTCTAATACATGTATTGTAATGATAGCCCTATAGATCAAGATTAAAAAGATGGTGCGTAAAATGTTGCTGAAAATTAATTTATTACACACTTTAATGAATATGGCCTACATGCGGAAATACCCTATGATGCCACTCAACCAAAAATATAAAGATTGTATATTCCTCCAGCCGAATTTAAATTGTTTATTTTACTAAACAATGCAAATTATAACGGTCAAACTAGAGTTTCCGCCGTGTGGCTGACCAGCTTGGAATTCTTTTTCCAACAATATACATGGGCTGTCCAATTTCGAGGAAAGTAGTGCCGTTTTCAATGACGTGTCAATCCATGAGTTTCCAAGTTTTACCAATGAATGTGCGACATGAATAGAGGAACTGTAAAAATTTAAAATTAAAGTTATTTTTTTTTTAAATTTACAATGTACGTGTTTTGCATCAATGTTTAGTATAAATTGTTTCTAAAAATAGATTGTTGCGTCTTCTTATAAAAGACAAGTGTAATAAATTTCTCTATCTCTACTTGATCTTGCACAATACATTCTATGTTCTATTAAAATAAATCTCCATTTGAAATGTTGCTGTCCTAGACACTTTCAAGAAAGACAAGCTTATTATAGCTGACTGTTAGATTCAAAGCCTAGCGTTTGGAGTCACACTTCCCAAGTACGTGAGACCTACATTCAACAGAACAGAGTCGTCCCTGCCTCACGTACTAGCAGATGTGAGCACCCTGAATCCAGTGCAGTGCATTGAATTTCTCTGTCATTGAGCATGACGCTGACCCAATGAATATTGATGTGTTTGAACTGGGCCGTCACGTGACCACCCGCGTGCTGATGACGTAATCACCATCCTTTCATTTCGGGCACTGTGCAGCTCGTTATTTTAAGTCGCACTGATCTTGAACTTTGAACGGCTGCTATTAAGCCCTAGAGAAAGCTTTTTAAGGTATAGGTGTGAGTTTGTCCACTCGTAATGTGAAAGCAAACAATATGGTGATCCTCTTTAAAACTCTGAGAAATATCAACTAAATAATAGAAAGCTAATTTGTTTAATGATCACTGTTTACGAGGGTGTCATGTGGACAATAAATGATAGATCTCCTTTACTTCCCCAAGTAATGTCATCCATTAGAGTAGGTTGGACTCAAAAGCCTCCTAAGAATCCCAAAATTTAAAATCCATACTTTAGGCCTACTGGGATCAGGGGCGTAGCTAGAAATTTTCCATCGTTTGGGGGCCCGGTGGGACTGACCACTTTGTGGGCCTATATTTTGCGTGATACTTAATTTTGTATGTAAAAAAAACACTAATTTGGGGGACCCCCTCAAGTGGGGGCCCGGGGGGATTTTCATATTCTCCCCCCTCCTCTCCCCTCCCTATCTACGCCACTGACTGGGATTCGATTCCATGACCTCGGTTTGGAAACCAAGCGCTTCACCACTCTACCACAGAGCCCAAAATTATTGTCTTTAATATATATCAATTTTCTAAAAAGAAGTAGATCTATTGTTTCATGACATAGAGAATCAATCTTCGCAATGCACAAAATCAAGAACATAAAACACTAACGAACCACACAAACCTTAAAGTAAGAACACAAGAACATTAAGTCTAGAAAACACTTCTCAAAGTTCAGTTATTCTGTGTAGGCCTACAACTCAAATAGGATTAGAGCGCACTCTTATAAAACTGGACACAATGTTTTGAGACCAACCTCAAGGCTAAACCTTTTTGCTCATGTCATTGTCCAATGTCACTTCCAACTTAGCTGAGAAATTGGACATTTGAAGCAGACACCTACTACGTCAAACACTGAGCATTATGTATGCTGTTTTCAAGAGTGTACAGCCTACGCTGCATTAGCTGTTACCTTATTTATAGATCATTCCATTCATTGCTTCAGTCTGTCTAAAACATTGTCTTTGTGTGTTTGAGGAGAGAGCTGTAATAGTCTACATTTCTACGCTGTCATCTTTGCCACATCTTACGTGGACAAAGCCGTGTTCATGAGTATATGTAAATTACTTCCAATTTGCCTTCTGCTTGTATTATCATGGTTTAAATGTAAGTCCCTTCGGTTGAAAGTCTAAGTAGAATGTCATTTTTTTTCTTTTAAACTGAAAATAGATACATGTTTTATATGTATGGCTAAAGCATTTCAAATTACATTATGTATGAATGTATTTCGCAATCAAAGGTTTCAAAATAGATCATGTATATATTTTTAATAATACCCGGATATAAATGGTATTACAACAAGAGATCATAGAGATGTGTGATAAAAATAAACTTTTAAATTTCGATTTACATAGATAGTGATATTATTAAAAACAAGACGGATAACAATTACAGTGTAAGCTATTTTTTGCATATTTAGAATGAAAAAAAAAGATAATAAAATAATTAACACTGTACACAGAGGCTATTTTAATAATTAAATAAATTTTTGGGTCAAGAAATTTTTTCAATTAAGATAGATAGAAAGTGAAACGTCGATATTATAAACTATTGCTTTTTCATAAACTATTATCTAACTAACACATCATTATTTTATACAGAAATTTTTGATGGTTCTACTAGTAGCATTACTACATTGTAATGTAAGTGTAGGATTAAAAAATCAAACGAAACGAAACAAATCTAGATTTAACCTTATGCTTCTGATGGAGACAGTAGGGGAGTAGACTGATTTAAATTAATTTTTTTCCCTTCACTTCAGCTTTGCTGTTACCAAACTTCTACCAGCCTCCTTTACTACTTACCCTTTGATTAGATGCAAAACAAGAGGCTACTCATATTGGAGTTAAATATATATTATGATAGGAATGAGTTACATTAGTTACGCGCCTCTATAAATTGAATTTTAAAGGTTAGTTTTAATTTGGAGCTGAAATATATCAACCAGTCTATTATCGAAGTGTTATTATGTGGTGATGTGGTGATCATCAGTAGAAAAGGCCCAGAACTCTCTACTGAGTGCTGTTTTTGTCAGTAAAGAAGAGGTTAATCCCCCTTACAGAGAGGGTCAAGAATAAAATAAAATACATACAAATGATCTCTTAGCGTGACCACTGTCCGAACAAAATAGAGCCAATGATGAGTTCTGTCTTACGTATACTTTGTCGTCATTTCCTGTCACATGATGCCAGACAAGCCGTTTTGGTCTTTTCTTCAATCCCCTGGCCTTCACGTCACAAGACGAAGACGAAGAAAGAGAAATGGCAAGATTTGCTAGCAGTCAAGGTGTGAACAACAAAGCTGGCGGAAATGGGACGAGATAGCACTGGAAACATAGCAGACGATACTGTTGGAAGCAGTGTAGCAGAGAGTAGCTGATTTCGTTATTGCTGCGAGATTTTTTAATGTCTTATTGAAGTTCATTATTACAGCAAAAAAAAGCTGATGTTTAAAAAATAATTTTCGCGCCTAGATTAAGTTCAGACACTGAAAAGCCAAAAGAAAATTCCATAAACCATAAATTTAAGTCATTATCCTTCTGCCTGAGGAAAGCAGTTAGGACTTATGACGACCTCGGCCACAAAGATACAATGTTTGCATTTTTTCATATTTGAAAGAATCTGCTGTGAAGTATACGTCTGTCTCCATACATAAGCATAAAAAGAAAGAATGAGTGATAATTATGATTTATCTTAACAAAAGATACAATAACTTTATATGGGAAGCATGGGAAGCGTGGTCGAGAGGCTAAGTGCGTTTCAACTTGGCTTGGCTTGGCTACCTAGGTTCGACCCCGGACTCGGGCAGAGTTGTGTTTACTGAGCGCTTAAAGGCAGAACGGAAAACCAGCTCCTAGATACCCCCCCCCCACTGGTCCTCAAATGAGATTGGACCAAAACGCTCTGAGCATGCTATGGGCATGAAAGTAGCGCTATATAAAAGGTATGATAAAAAAATAATAATAGATTTTGTCTCATTGCATGATAGATTTTGATATCATTACTTGATAGACTCTGCATTATCATGTAACTTTATATCATTACATGATAGATTAAATATCATTACTTGATATATTTTATTTTCGTTACATGATAGATTTTACTTCATTACATGATAGATTCTTTATCATTGATCAACTTTATATCATTATATGAAAGACATATTATGATAGATTTAAAAAAAAACACTTGCTGTAAAAGATGAGTTTTAGTTTTGTTTTAGATCTTACCTTCACCTAGTGTGCTGAATCGTTGGGGCATCACACAAGATCTGTTGACCGTCTTTCTCCATTCTTCTCTGAGTTTTGCCTTGGAAATATTCTCTTACATGACAAAGTTTAATTGTGAAATCTTGTGTGTAGTCAATAATTCAGTTATTAATTCCAAGGTCTTATGAAACACTGCACTAATCCTTAATCTTCAGAATCGAAGATATTGCCAATTTTATTGAATTCTATGACAAAGTAGGAGGAATATTATTTTAAACTCTTGCTTATTCCTCCGTCATGTAGAAATCCCAAATTAAAGGCAGGGGCGTAGCTAAAACTTTTCCATCGTTTGGAGCCCGATGGGCTTGACCTCTTTAGGGGCCCCAGCATTTGGCGTAAACCTTCCCCCACCCTAGCTACGCCACAGTTTAAAGGGCAGGTATAGTGAGGGTGAATAACATAGACTTATATGTTATATCTAGACTGGAAACCGGAAATAAATCCTTATCCGCGACTGATCGATTCACAGACCACTCTGTATATAGATTTTATGTACGTAAACTCTTTTTTGAGGCTCTAAAGGGAGTCGCCCTAATCAATCATAGAAAAGTAATGATCTTTAGTTTTCAAAGTTTCGAAATAATGCGAAATCATTTCTCTGATATTCACGCAATTATATGAAACAAAGCCATTTCATGTTTGTTTCCATTGAGATAATGTTTAAAAACAATACCTAGATAGAAATAATTCATGTTTATTTAAATCATCTTATGTACATTTAAATAGATTGATTACCTAGATCTTTCTAGATTATGTATCAACAAATTTTAAAATAATAATTATGAGAATATATTTTTATTTTTGATGTTCTATTACTAGATCTAGGTCTAAAAATTAAATTATATGTTACATAGGTTAGGGTTAAAAAAATTATCAAACTACTTGTAACTACTTTACAAAACTTCGCATTGATGCAACTTTCTAACACTTTTTCACATTTTTTGTAGTGTTAAAAGGGTCTCCATGACCAGTCTAGATGTAATATATAAGTCTATGGTGAATATGTTAGTTCCATAGACTTAAATAAATATAGACTGGCCAATAAGACTATTTTATGAAACGAAAATTTGTGAATTGTGTGTACTTTATTTATGTCTATGAGTTTGTTTAATCTCTAAGACTGAAGATCATGCAATTTTTTAATTTTTCATAATTCGGAAATCCGAATACAATAGATATACATGTTTTCAAGTTACATGAAGTTACTTCCTTTTTTCCAGTCTATATTTATTAGCGGCCCCCGAAAGTTTTGTGTGGCCTGTCTGTCCGTCTGTCTGTCTGTCTGTCTGTCTGTCTGTCTGTCTGTCTGTCTGTCTGTCTGTCCGTCTGTCTGTCTGTATGTCTGTCTGTCCGTCCGTCCCGTTTAGTGCTCAGAAAGTAGAAGAGAAAATGAAAATCTGACATCACGATAATATAGATCATTCAAAGTTCTGATGCAACGTCTACTTTTTTTTTCTAAAAGCTCAAAATCTAATTTTTAAAAATATTTTATGCATGCAGTATTTAAAGAGTAAAAACTTAATTAGTATGCAATATAAATGAAACCTAATTTAAGACAATTAATAATGTTATACATTGCACTGATTATCAAGTTTCATTTTGTTTCAACTTATGAGTATTTACTATCTAAGTAATCAACTCATAAGAGAGGTGTGGCAGTCGCCTTGGACATTGATTTTACAAGGCTAACGTTGAGAGATAAAAGCACGGAAGATGTATATTTTGACCGCTGGGGCACTAAATAAGATCTGTTCTTTATCTTTGATATATATTTTTTAATATAAACTTTTAGCAGCGAATTTCATGTACTAGCGTAAAGCCCGGCCATGACATGATTCTAAACTAATTTCTTAAACTTTTTTAAAAATCATATTTAAAAAAAATGTTTTTTATTGCCCCCATTAGAATAAAAGAAGCATATTTTTGTGCGTTTTAACTGTTGGTTGGTCTGTCCGTCACGGTTAGATAAATAAAAAACTAAAGGCTTTTTAAAATATTATTACTGTTCATTCAGAAATATTGCGATAGTTTAAAATATGTTCAATAGATTGTTCCGGAAGTTTATGTCTAGATCTACATTGAAATGTTATAATAAACTAAAACTAATCTTCTATTTTTAAATTTAATATTGCATTCATTCTATTGATTATCTGGGATTTTTATGTTAATTTTACCTAAATTTTATCTAAATTACATCCAAATTATTAATAATAATAATTAATAAGATATATATTAAGAGTGCTAAATCAGAAGTTTAGTTTGTGTACATCTACATCTCTACAGATCAATGCTGAAAGATTATTTAAAATCGCTCGTGTGATATATTGTATATATCAGGCTCTTAGTTTGTAACCAGTTAGCGTGCTGAACTGATTATCTCGACGCTCCCGGGTTATGTGTCTGTTTGTTTTATATGTTTCGATTGTTTCGTCAGAGTTAAAGATAGTTTACTTCCTATTTCAAACCTTCCACAGGAGGGGATGAGAGCATGCAGTAATTGAGCCAGGGACCAACGATAAATCCGAAGTACAGTCTAGTGCGCAAATATCAAGATAAGGCAGGTTTATACCCTGCTCGCCATCCTCCGTGGTCCAGCGAAAAGTTAATTATTTTCATCTTTGAAGGAACATTCGAAACATCTTGCGAATAGGAGGATCTGACAGGGATGCGACACCGACGGGGGCCGCCTCTGAGTTTGTGTATCACACAAACTCTATTTGTAATCTTGTTTATGTCTATGGTTATTTCTGTGTTTATATAATAGTATTAAAGAGTTATATTCCTTTGTTTCTATCCCTAAGTATGAATGTGAAATGTACATACGAGATGGTTTTGAATGAGTTTTCTTTGTATGATTGAGAAAGAAACAAATTATGAAATGAAGATTTGACTTGACTACTCTAACAAAATTTTAACAAGTGCCAGGATTAATTTTATATAAAAGTCAGAATACAGAATACGGTTGGCCATTGTGCTGGCCACATGGTATCCTTGTTAACGGTGGGCCAAAGACGATCCTTTCATCATCTGCTTTATAGATCGCAAAGTATAAATGGAAGACTGTAACAGTCGGATACATCAGAAACAAGGAATGACTATGACAATATTTGAATATCGTTTGCCTCCTGTTTTTATTAGTCTTTTTATAGTGTCTAAAATAAATACAAAATAAATGATAAAAGTAATATACATTATTTTTTAGAAGTTACTTTTTTATTCAACATGTGCATTTTGTAAACATTTTAAAAGCACACTTTATAGAATGGCTTCTAATAAAAATAATTTTTAAAAGCATGTTTTAAAAACAAACTATAGACCAGACGGGTTCTTGTATTGTATCAATCTCTAATGACACGAGCGCCGCCTGGTAGACTCACGCAGACCTGTCGTGCAAGCATAGAGCTCAAGCAAGCACAAACATTGAGGCGGGGGGGTGGACGTGGGGAGGCATTAATGTGAATGTTCTTCAGGGATTATAGCGTGTCCTGCTCAGAGCAACTTGATTTACTCAGCTGCCTATAATTAGTTTATAATGCCATCGCGTTGAGCACTGAATTTCCACCTAGATTTGAGTTTTTATTCAACTCACAAAAAAGTTTGGAATCAACAAAAGGCTTAGATCAACTCCCATATTGAAATTAAGATGACATCAAATGGAAATTAAGTTTTAACACAAAAGAGGGGGATTGAGAGAGAGAGAGAGAGAGAGAGAGATCGACAGAGCGAGGATGAGAAGAAATGTAGGATTATATATATATATATGATATCCCGGTTCTGAGCGATCCACTCCCACTTTCCCTCCATCTATGTCTCTTGTTTCCACGTACTCCTTGGAGTCCACTCTTTCTCGTTCCTTGGGGGGTTCCAGGTGAGGGCTTCCCCATGTGATGTTGGATGCAGGCTGGTGCAGGGATTGGTCAATCCATCGCTATACTCTATATTAATATCTGAACATCTATATCTCTATCCTATATAGGACTAAGAATAAAAATGTCTATAAGTAAATTTCAAATTAAAATAACTTAAACAATTAATCATTGTTTAGTTTTCAGCAACATGCAAGAGCTAGTAATAAGCTATTTTAACAAAATTAAATTATGTAAATCCAATATACAGTCGCCTTTCTGTATATATTTTAAAAAAGTACTCTATTATCCTATACTAATATATTGTGGTCATGATCTATCTAAGTGCTTTTTTTTTTCTTCATTTACTATTATTAGCAGTATAAACTTCAGTCGATCGTAAACAAACCAACTTTCAATATAAAATTAAAGAAAAGAAGAAGAGGCAGACAGAGAAAGCAATGGGAAGACAACATTAAAGAATGGACGGGTCTACCACTGAAAGAAGTTCTAATCAGGGCGAAGGATAGAGAGGAATGGAGAAAGACGGTCTTCAAGTCTTGCTTGGTGCCCCAACGGTCCACCAGGCTAAGGAGTAGGTAGCAGGTAACAGATTCAAAATCTTTTGTTGGTATCAGATTGTATTTCTGTCATAATATCACTGATAAATACGATATAATTATAGACCATGGTCAACATAATGATATTTCCTTTTCAGACCCTGATCTCCATGGGGCAGATGATCTGTTTGTATGTCCAACAATGTCAAGTTGCAATACAACGGTCAACGGCCTTTTCAGTCATGATGGTCTCATGAATCACAAAGATTTGAGCTCCGTCTTTACAGGAATTCTAACTATAACGTGGCCACCACGTCCGAAAATGTTTGTTACGGCTGTTAATAAGGCCAGTAATTTGAGTGCTGTTATGACATGATTAGAACATAGATTTATTTCGGGAATAGTTAAGGGGTAAGTTTTTACTTAGTGACGGAAGTGACGAATAGTGAGATTAAAAATGAGAACGCTTTAGTCGACACAAAGGACAAGACGTTTATTTTGATTAAGGCTACAGAAAGACAGACGGATTCCCCTATTGATTATTAAACGTATTGTAAAGTTGAATCGATTGTCGACTTACTATATTGCTTGTTCGGCCTTCGTTGGTGTTTTTGAGTTGTGACAGTTACCTCCTGTACAACACCGCGAATAGGCACGCAACCGTGCACACAAATAAGTTCGATACAGAAAGGATTATCAAAATACTTTAATCTTAGATTAATATTTTGTATTTATTTCAATCAGATCAACGTGATAAATGTCATAGGATAAATCACACCGTAAACCTATGAATAGATGCTCATAATATATCGTAGAAAGGAAGAGACACTACAGAATAAGACAGGCAGAACCGGTCGATAAATTAGATAGCAGGTTAAGACACACTGTCTTTCTGGTGTCTTAATCTCTCTCTCTCTCTGGTGTCTTTATCTTTTTCACTATCCATCTTCAACTCTCTCTTTCTTTATTATATTTGTCTCTCTTTTTCTTGTGTCTTTATCTATCTCTCTTTCTTGTCTCTCTCTCTTTGTTGTGTCCTTATCTCTCTATCTTTCCTCTCTCTCTTTCTCTCTGATGTTATTTCTGTCTTTTGTCTCTATTTGATATGCATGTACACATTTACACAACATTAGTTCAACACTCTTGCTCTTCTGTCCTCTCTAATTTTCCGCCCACATCTGTACACCGCCCACATCTGTACACCGCCCACATATGCAGTGAACATAAAAAGATAACCCTCACATTGCTGATGAGCTAATGGAACTGGCAGTTCGAAACTTCCCATTCTCAAGTTTAAAGTGACATTTTACATTTCAATTATTACCTGACCAATGAACACGCAACACCTGTCAAATTTTGCTAATACTGGACAAGAAGTATTTCGTTTCTTACCACGTTATAATTAATTATTTCTTATGACGAGCCTTTATCAATTAACCATATCTTAGAACATTTAATTAATTTTTACTTCCAACATCATTTACAATGTTTTTTATTTGTTTACCTATAAGTCCCAAAAGATCTTCAGTTTTATAGTTGAATTATTCAGTTGGTATTAAGTTCTTGTTTTTTTTTTAATTAGGCTATAATGTTTTCCACCCTAAAAAATGTAAGATAATTTTTATTTTAATGATTCGTTGCATAAGTCGATAAGAATGCTTCCAAAATCTGTCTTTGCTTTGTTAGTAACCGTTCTGGTATAGCTGACAGTCCAAATATTGTTTCCTTGTGGTCAAGGGGTCAAGCAATAGCGGAAGAGTAATAAGATGGACAGAAATGGAACCTCAATACAGCATTACAAAATTAAGACTATTCTTTGATAGAAAGCAATACAGCATCAAGTCGTTTCTCAGATAGGTAGCACTGCAACATCTGGAATTTTCGGGGATTTAACAGCTATTTAACACCTTCACAGCAATGAAACAACTGGACTATTCTGTGATGGACAGCAATGCAACAAGACTTTTCTCAGATAGCTATCAGTGCCGTCTACTATATACTTACCAAATACCATTCACTGATTGATCACGAGATCTTATCAACTGTCGTACTTATTGACATGAAATTTCGTACACAGGTTCATTTTACTTAGGTGCTCTCTAAGAACGGTATTTGACAGAATCGCACTCTTTTGACCAATATTGGCGAAAACACAGCAAACTTCCAATCAAACCTTTGTATTTGATTTTCGGTATTTCCCCCAATGGCCGCAGACTATATATCAAGCATTAAAAACAAATATCACGAAAAAAGGATTTCTTGTATTTTATTTCTTTTCTCCTAAGTGAAATTTTAAAACTTGCTTTACTTGCACTAAAAAAAACAATCCTAAAAGCATTCAAAAGATAAATTTAGAGTCTTTTTTTCTTTTTGAGAGAGGGAGAGAAAGAGGAGGAGGAGAGAGAGAGAGAGAGAGAGGGCAAGGAATAGATATATTGTCATTTCAATATATTCAAAAGGGGTGAGATAAACTATTAAAATATTTAAAATTCTATTTTATTTTGAGAAAAAATACAGAACTAAACGTAGAAAGTGGAACGGGAATGTTGCATTCCATTCGGGGTGTTTCAGGCATAATAAACAATATAAATCCTAGGAACAAACTCAGCCATAACAAAGCCTAGGGACTAATCAAAGGGTGTTTTTTTTTTTTAAATTTAGATTTTCCTAACGTCTCCTTAAGTAACAGTTGCACATATTTAACGCAAGACAGTAACATTACATTTCATATGTCGCTTTTAGTTTTGTAGTCTAAAAGTGAGACACGCAAAGACGGACAGATACACAACACAAACACTATATTAGCTAATTGGCTTTGTTACATTTGTTGTCTTTATGTCTTTCTAGGACAGGATTACTATTTTAGTTATAAGGTATTCACAATTTCGTATCAATTTGTTCTTCATTGATGAGCTGATCAATGGTCATTGTGTCAACGGTGACATGACATTTCATCACGACGGATCACTATAAAACTCACAAGTTATCAGATAGTCCCTTGATATCGTTTGACATGACAGGCAGGGCACTCGTGGATGTGCAAAAGGAAAACAAATACGCACCCATAATGCAACTGGACGCTTTCAACTGTATCTCTGCTACATTTATGTTCTATTCTCCAAAGGAGACAGTGCTCGCACAAAACACTGTATTCAGCCACGTCCAATCTCTTCTGTGTGACACCTCTCAGTTACAAGGACCATAAAGCAACGCTCATTAAGGTGGCTGCCCCCAGTGTGCTGACCAAGAGGGCAACCAGATATGTCCCTTTGGTCGCGCTGAGCAAACCAGCGGGACGTTCCGGGAATGCGGGATGAGCTCAGAGAATGGCGGTCAATTTTCGGCCTTTTTTCGTGGATCGTCGACTAGTTTAATCAATGTTTATCAGACAGCCCATCTCCTTCTCTTATTGAACTTCACTCACAAACACACACACACACACACATACACACGTTCGCCCCTTCTATACTTAAGAAACATTACCTTACTTTCCAAATCCTCAGCTGACCGTGCAAAATGACGCGTCGATTTGTTTGTTGATTTTGGTCGTAACTGTTGTAGATATTTAGTTTGGTGTTTTAGTGAAATCAATAGGAATTGATAACGGATGAACTGTTGAGCCGTCAGTTAGGTTAGGAAACTTGATATAAGATTCGAATGGTCAATACAAACAGTAACTTCAAGCTGAAAGTTTTTTTTTTCTCCTAAGTGGTCACTTGGTGGACCTACACAAACACAGAAAACTATCACAAGATTGATGACTGCATCTAACTGAAAGGGTATTACTTTATTCGGTTCGATGTTATTATCTATCTGTTAACAATGTCAGGAATATAACTTTACATTATAAGGGCTACAAGCGTTTTTTAAACATATATCTATACAGATCTACAAAATACAATTTGAAAATATTTGTAAAAGTATATACTCTTTTTCTAATAAGTTTCATAAGTTTATATGTATATTATTCCGATAACTTTTAGCATGTAAACACACTAAACTTAACAGACGACGTGAAATTTTGTTACATACGTGACACAGTCCAAGGTATGTTCCGGTCGGATGCCAAATAACTCTTTCCGTTATTTGTTTCCACATCTCGAAGGAATTCTTCATTTTACTCATTACTATATCACTACCCTGTTATGATTTAGCTTCAATGGCTTTGTTGTTTGAGCTCAGAAGATGCTTTAGTTGGTATAGAATTAAAGGGAAATGCATGCTCTTTTTAACATAACACAAAGTCAAATTCATAAAATTAAACATTTATTTAATTTAATGATGTCAAATCAACGATAGGATCGTCGATTAGGAGCGAAAAAAAATTAAAATATTTACAATCACTTATCGTCGAATGTGCCGTCTTCAACAATACCGTTGACCTCTATTGACCTCTCATGCACCATGCCCTGGCTGTGATTAAAAAAAATTAAATGGAAAAGTGGTTTGAGTGCTGCACAAGTCCCAAAAAGCCTTGGAGTCTGGGAGCGCATGAGGCGCCCTGACCGCACTTCCACGTGGCGGAGGCTGTCCAGGCCTGAGCAAGCTATTAATATAGCACAGTGCAGGACAGGCCACTGTCCTGTCGGCTCATACGGCTATGGCCAAATTTTGATTAACGGTGCCCCCCTGCGGGGAAGAAGAGGAAACCGTGCCTCATATTCTGTTTGACTGTCCCAGACTTGCTGATCTCCGCCTCGACAGGTCTGGGAAACCAAAAATTCTCGACCTGTATGGTAACGCCTTTGCACTACGCAAGACAGCAGGGTTTCTGTCCAGGGCTTTTGCAAGAGAGGATTTAAGCCTCTCAAGCCCTCACTCAAATGGAGTTAATGAATGAACCTCTCCCCAAAATAATTGTACCCCAACACTGACATTCTTTATATCTTTTTTTTTAAAGGATCATCATTGGACATTTGTCAATGAAAATGGAAAATACACTTATAAGGGCATGAGCTCAAGACGTCTAGATCTACGTATTTTGTAGAAACGAAAATGTGTACAGGAATAATTTTCTGGTTGGTTCTCATATCTCTTCAGTAAGTTCAGACTCATTTTGTTGATTCATTCGTTAGTATGGGTAATCTTATAAAACGTTTTGTTGCCAAGTCCGATTTAGAGATTTAATTCTCATCGCTTTATACTCAAAGTGATTATAATAGATCGTGTTAATCAGCGCAATCAGTTTAAGAAAACATTTGTTTAAACTATCATTAAATGATTTTTTCCTTTCCTAGATAGTTTCATGAATAAAGAGCACTCAACTGTATAGTAAACATAACTTTGCATCAGCTCATACCTATCTAGTAGACGCATTCATGCGTGACAGTACTAAAATGATGATAACAAACAAACCCTAAACCTGTTACATCAAACCTCAATGTACTTCGCTATTATTAAGCGTTTCTCTGTAGTCTACTCACTCAAATGTAATTGTATGTAAACACTATATATATATTAGAAGTACATTTGCCTTATAAATTGGATCATGTTCAGGGAAGCGGAACTAATTACCATTGAAACGTGACAGGTCTCTCTTGGCTGCATGTCGCTTATGATGCTAGAACAAATGTACCGCATGCCAACTATAAAGATACCACTTGAATGCAGACTTTTGTTTTCAGCTATCACTATTCACTTCCATGTATGTGCGGCACATTGCACTGATGATGTCTGATAGATACAAAAGACTTGTCAGTCAGGTAAATTCTCTCCATTGGGGCTGATTGTTTGAAAGCTGGAGTCGATACAAGGCAAAGGATATGCAGCCCTGACGAGACAGAATGTTGTAACATTAAACTGCATCCTAATAACTAACAATTTTAGACATGTGCGAGGACCAATAGAAACAAGTTTTTCTATTATGTGTCTTATTGTCTCAATTGAATTTTTGACCCTGTACTTTTTGTTTCGTGTTATAAAATGTGATTTAAACATGTATAAGTTAGTAATATACTTAGTTAACTCCCTTAACTTATCGGTTCGTTATTTACAGAGGAGACGTTGAGATGTAGTGGACGATCTGTTGTTTGATGCGTGTGTACAGAGGAGACGTTGAGATGTAGTAGACGATCTGTTGTTTGATGCGTGTACAGAGGAGACGTTGAGATGTAGTGGACGATCTGTTGTTTCATGCTTGTGTACAGAGGAGACGTTGAAATGTAGTAGACGATCTGTTGTTTAATGCGTGTGTACAGAGGAGACGTTGAAATGTAGTAGACGATCTGTTGTTTGATGCGTGTGTACAGAGGAGACGTTGAAATGTAGTAGACGA
>JADKLZ010010584.1:0-11773 GCA_021533235.1 Biomphalaria straminea | reverse complement strand
TAGATAGATAGATAGATAGATAGATAGATAGATAGATAGATAGATAGTAGGGGTGTACCGGATAGTCGCTCCGGCTCCGGCCGAATATTCGGCACTTTTTCACTATCCGGCACTATTCGGCTCCGGTCGAATATCACTACCGGATAGTAAAAACTACAGTGTAGTACCTGTATTTCTTTTAATATTGTTAGGCGCCTCCGCGCGCTAAGTCTTTTCCAGATACGCCTTACGGAGGTAACACTTAAATATCGAAACAACACAGGCGAAAGACAAACAATATAAGGGTGTCGACGCTGATAAACGATGTCCAACAAGAAGTTTAAACTTAATCTCCATGTTGATAAAAATATACAAATATTCACAAAGTGGACATGATTAAATAATGTCAGTTCTGAAATACATTTACTTTTTTTTTTGTTTCAAATAAAAGAATTTGTTTTTTTAAACAATAAACAATGGTTATTCACCAAATCTTATTAAGTACAAAGACAAGGCGTGTTAATCTAAATAGAAATAAAACTGTACATTGTAAGATCACATAGCAGCGATGTCTGGCACATTTTCATAGCCTGTTTTGACCTTTGAGTGTTCTAGTAAACATGTAATATTCATTAACTACGTCACGCTGATAATCTGTCTAGATGTGCGGAGGTAGAGATATGATCAACCCCCACCTCCTTTTGTTTGTTTAGTTTATAACATTGAGATCACAAATAGGCAGTTGACCACATTAAACCAGATGTCAACGTGTTGACACTGTCTAGAGGTCTATCTTAAGAGGGAACTAAGTTTGTTTACTTGGAGAAGAATTTTTATTAGGGGGCGGGACTACAAGCCATCTCTCTACAAGGTTAATCTGGTTTGGGTTTGTTTATTATGAGATAGGTTGTCAATCAAAGGGTCAAAGGACCACAAGCCACACCTTTCATACCATTGGCCTGGTAATAAGTTTGTTTACTTTGAGTTAAGTCTCAATTAGGAGGCTGGATTACAAGCCAAACAGACACTGACCAGTGGTATCTTTAAGGGAGGGCTCAAGAGCAGTGGCGTAGCAAGGTACCAGTGGGCCCGGGTTCAAGAATGTGTTGATGGGCCCCTTTCCCCCCCCTTCCATATGATAACATATTTTGTGTGGCAAAGAAAGTCAGTAGTTTGTATATATCGGTACATTTACTAAAATCATTCCTATGCAAGTTTATGAACACAGATGGCAAAATTTAACAATTTAAGATCGTGTATAAGTATTATTTAGCACAGTGACTATAATGGGCAAGCGGCTGCTTTTGTTGAACCAATAAGGACCTACCTGAAGGCACTAGCGGATCTAGAACTTTGGAGTGGCAGAGGGGGTCGATTGTTTCCCAACCCCAACCTAACCCTAAGCATAAACGCACTTACAGTATATATATAAAGCATTGTTTCTCAACCTTCCGCTAAAAAAAATACAGACATACACACAAAACAGCCACGTTGAGACCTTTCTCTTTGACAGCTAGTGGGTCTTGGGAAGCGCTTAAAAATTTTTCAGTGGGGTCCGGGGTGAAGCCCCGACTCAAAAAAGAGTTTTCTTCATTCTGCACTGCAGAAATGCATTCCCCTGACATCTACAGCTCAGTATTCATCCTGTTTAAAATGACCCTTTGAATATTTTTTTACTTGAAAAATATTCTTATATTAATTTACAGGCCCTTACAACATTGCAAATACAACCGATTAGTTCATTGAAAAGATAAAAAAGATACCCCACATATTTAGATTAAGGCTTTGAGGATTTCCGCCGAAAAATAATTTTTAGAAAAAAAAAACGACAACCGTGTTGAAGCCTTTTTCTTGACAGCTAGGTGGTCTGGGCGAGCTCAGTGGGGCCAGGGGCGAAACCCCGACGCTAAAAATCGTTTTTTTTTGCACTCTTCACTGCAGAAACGCATTCTCCTACAGTTCATTATTCATTCAATTAAAAAGAACTTTGTGAATAATGTTTTACTTCAAAATATTCTAATATGAATTTACAGGCCCTTACTACAATGATTATACCCCACATATTTAGATTAAGACTTTGAGGATCGCCGCAGAAAAAAAAAACATTCGAAAAATACATTTAAAAAAAAACGCTCATTTGTAAGTGGTACATTTTGTTCAATAGGGTTTGTTGCTGAACATATATGTGTCAGACGCGAATAGCCCAATTTTTCTGTAAAGGAAATTACAAAAGTCATTTCTTCTATATATCTTCTATATAAAATTCAACCACAGACCTATATATATTACAATAAATTTACGTTTTTGATTTCGAGTTTCGATTTATTTAGTGGTTACTGTTTTACTATTGCATACCAAGTATTAGAGTTTAGAAAAACCCAGTTTCTTTTCTTGTGCAATTGTACATATCATTTCTCTGTTAGTAAAGTCCTATATTTAGATCTATGATCTAATTCCAGTCTAGATTCATATAGGCCCTATAAAACTTGAATAGATCTAGTAATAGTATAGATTCTATCTTATGCTATTCCAATATTCATTTTTTATTAGAATAAAGTATAGATATTAATAAAGACTAAAGTTGATTAATTATTAGATTATTATATATAGACATAGGACATAGATCTAATAATTTAGGCTACCGTAATACATTTACCATAATCAATTCTTAACTTAATGTACTTAACTAGATCTATAGATCTATCTATAATTTAGTCAATCTAGATCTATACAATATTCATTATAATATTTCTTCTTATTTAATAAGTTAGTTCTTAGACTTAGATCTATTATAGTTTATAATAAATTTACTTTTCAATGCCTAGACCTAATAAAAAAATGCTAATGATTTCTAATGACTGTTTTTTTTTATAGTAATAGGCCTACTAGATCTAGGTCTAGACTTAACTTAAATCTAGTCTAAAATAATGACTGTCTAAGACTCGAGATGATTGAGACTTTCACATTCAGATGTTGTTAGTAATACGGTTAATAATGTCGGCGGGCAAAAACCAAGGTTAGGAGGATACTTATTAGGGAACTCTTGTATGCTGATGATGCAGATTGTAGCTGACTCTGATATTCAGCTCCAGACCCTGGTTTACAAACTATCTGCTGCTTGCCAGAAGTTCGGCAACCTGCAACCGCAGCTGTGTATCAAGGATTGGCCTCTTTAGCCACACAAGAAGTCGCAAAGGGAAAACATTGTCTCACGAGACGTAAAATGCCACAGAGAGAATGTCGGCTGAAAGTAAACTGTATTCATATATAAAATTCTTTTTTTTTTGTACTAAAAAAAAATAGGTGCCGGTACTCATGATAGATTGCTAACTTTCAACTACTAGTAAATTAACAATTAACGTTGAAATACTATAAAAGTAATAATTTTTCCCGACATTGAAAAAAAATGCCGGTACAAGTACCGGTGCGTACCATCACAAAAATATATGTATAACTCAATCTTCTTTCATTACATTTTTTTGCGGGGTTATTGCTACTTAATACATTGATACCGGATCGATTTATATAGGGCCTAAGTATACAAGCAGGATCTCAAGCATTGGATATATTTATTTTTTAAATACAAAGTTTTATGGAAGAGGCAATTATGGGCGCCCACAGGGATGTGCCTCTGAATTCTGAGTAGTCACGTTTTAGCCATTAAAAAATATTAATGAAATACTTCTTTCAGGTGTGTTTTTTTATTACGTAGATGTAGATTTAATCAGAATCCAGGCGACGCAGTATACTAGAGAAAGACGAGAAGATCGAAAAGAGCTGGGAAACCATAAAAAAACAAAACAACTAGCAATAGACTGTGGAGAGTGACGTGTTTTTGTTGAGGTCATATGTTCTATGAGGAACCCAAAGAAATGATGATGATGAGGGGTTGTCACAGTCAAAGAAGATCTTTGAAGGTAGCTTGAGTAAAAGGTATCATATGCTACAGTGCAAGTGATCTTGGAAGATGCTTCTTTTGAATAAAGATCTCATGACCGTGACAGACATTCACGTGATTTAACAGAAGGCAGGAGATCCGCTTGTCTTCCACTTCTAAGGTACACTGGTGTATGCAAACGCGACATAAAGCTCTTCAAAGTCGGCACTAACAGCTGGGAAAAAGTGGCACTGGATAGATCCACAAGAAAAGTAACCTTTAAAAGAAAGTCCTCGATTGCAGATGCCAAGTAGAATTAATGTTGAAAAAACAAAGGATTGGCCTCTTTACTCACACAAGAAGTTACAAGGAATAAAATCATTTAAAGTTTAAAATCATTAAAAAAAAAATGTTCTATTCATGAAATTGTGTATCGAAAAATGCCGGGTACTTGAAATAAGCTAGTACTAAAAAAACAACACAGATCTTGGGTAAAATACTCATCAAATAAAGTACTGTAAATGTGCACTTTCCCGCGCTATTTTTAACTCTTTTTCTTTTTATAGCCTCTATCTGGTTTGATCTCAATCACCCGTATTTTTGTGCATAATTTTTTTCTCTATCAGGCACACTTATTATTATATCATAATAATGTCAGTTAAATTTATAAAGAGAACTGAAAAATGCAAAGTTATATAGGAAAAAAAGCCACTTCCGGCCCAATAGTTTTGAAAAACGATACGAAACGAAATAGCAGCAACAAACCCTATAGGCGTTTTTTTACTTTGTTTTGTTTTAGAACTATATAATTCAAAGCTCTAAACAAAAAAAAAAGTCGGGAGGAGAAATTAAGTGGACCAATTAGATTCAATAATAAAGTTTAGGATATTGTTACGACCTTCTTCCAGGCCTTCTGTCACAACTGCTCCACAACACAACACATCTAACAAAGAACTTGACAACAAGACTTTCTAGTAACAAGGTGGCGATTTATTTACAAATTACATCAACAGCCAATACGACACACAATTGGCTACCTAACTTTAAATGCTTTCTAAACAACAGAACTGCCTAACACTACAAGTCTCTCTTCTTAGCTGGTACAGCTACATTTTCAAGACTCGCTCTCTTGCTGTCCTGGACCCAGCTGTCCTTCTACACATTGTCTCTCGACCGTAAAGGCCTTCAGTCCATGACCATAGCACAGGTCACGCTTGCGTGCACTAGTAGTACACTCCCTTGTTTATAAAGCCGATGACCCGTTGACCTGTGTTATTGGCCTGAGTGGTGTGTGTCAGTAGGCCACCTAGAGTTATTACAATATTTTAAGAAAATTTTATTTTTTTAACCATTTTTTTTTACATAGGCCTAATTAAAGTGTAGGACAGGCCAAAATTGGTCATTAGTCATGAGGCCACGCGATATAAAACCCCTACGCGCCATGCAGTACTGTATTTTACAATAGGTCTTCTGCTATTTGAGATATGGGGCCCCATATAAGTCCAGATATTGTATGTAACTACTAAATATTTCTTATAGGCCTTAAGTAAGAGCTTATGTTGTATAGAGGTAAATAGGACCCTACCCCCATGATTGTTACACCATCGGGTGTGGGCCCCTAAATGGTTGTGGGCCCGGGTTCATTGAACCCCTTCGCGCCATGGATGCTACGCCACTGCTCAAGAGACTCAACACCCTTAACTTCTTATTTGTTTAACCCATGACAATGTATTGATAGACATTGACCATACTTAAGCCAGAATGGATTAGCGCAAATTGTTAAGACATATTGACATTGTCTATATGTCAACAGATGATGACACTAAGTTTGTTTACTTGGAGAGAAATGTATGGGTGTATGTAGTTTTTTTCCTAGTCTTAAAACTTTTAGAAAGAAAGCTAATTTCATTGCTTAATCCCATTGACTTAATATATAGGGCCTAAAGGAAAACCTTACAGTAAAATTTTACATCACAGAAAATAAATTGATCGCAGAAAATAAATTGATCTAAAGCACCATAATATGCTGGAATGTTAAGAAACACTTGACCTCTGTAACTAGTGTAAGGATAATTTAGACTATCTATTAGCTTGACTGACCATGCCAATGTGTTTTCTTTTTTTTTTTTATTTGCCTGCACACTAAACTCTATTGCGTATGCCCAAAGGAAAAAAAAACGCTTGAAGGTCAACACAATCATCTATACACACTACACTAGGACAACATGTGTAGGTTCACTATGTCTATCGGACCAGGTTGTTACAATCAATCGAACACAAAATCCATTTATGTTTCTTTTTTGGTAGGTAGGGTGTGGATGAGTTTTCATCTATATTTGGTTTCCTAATGCTCTTTGATCTATTTATCAGTAGATCTAAACATCAATAATGTAGGTGTAATGGATGTTCCTGCTGTTAATAACATATCTTTTGCCGCAAACGGATTAATAAATATATGACCTACTACGCTTCAGATTCCAACTATTAACTAACAGCTATCAGTATTAAGTTCTTGAAGCCAGAACCAGAAACAGTCTTTGGACTTAAAAATACAAGTCTGATGACCGATTGTTGGTCGAAATTCTTGAACACATACATTCAACCACCATACAAGCCAGATGAGAGATTTACATTAGTAACTAGTAAAATATATGCTAACATATTTTACAGTGACCCTCCAACCCACAGCCTATATGGTTGGTGGCTTCGTACATACACACAGACACACTCATGCTATTCATGATGATGCTACACAGATTAATTTCTGTTTATAAATACTATTAATCTTTAATAAATCAATCAGTAACAGAGTTAAAAACAATAAGGTATATAAAAGGAAAAAAATAATACCAACAAATATAGGTATGTTATATAACAGTTTCGTAAAATGTTCAGCAGTACAAGTTATTTACAAGATACTTAGGTATTCGGCTCCGGCTCCGGCCGAATATCAAATTTTATTACCCGGTCATATCCGGCTCCGGCCGGATATCAAAAAGTACTATCCGGTACACCCCTAATAGATAGATAGATAGATAGATAGATAGATAGATAGATAGATAGATAGATAGATAGAGAGATAGAGATAAATAGATAGAGATAGATAGAGATAGATAGATAGATTAGATAGATTAGATAGATTAGATAGATTAGATAGATTAGATAGATTAGATAGATTAGATAGATTAGATAGATTAGATAGATTAGATAGATAGATATATAGATATATAGAATAATAGATAGATGTGACCTTGAGCCTCCATGATAAAACTAAAATTAATTAAGACTAATTGTACTAACCAGATAGACTGACAGACAGACAGACAGACAGACAAACAGATGTTCTTTATTCGACATTGAGCCTCCATGAGGAAACAAAATTGAGACTAATTTTATTAACTATTTATCTCATTTTTCTATTGATTTATGTGTTGTCATTGACAGAGAATAGGTGTACAAAATTTAAATCCGAGAATTGGAAGTGGGAGAAATAAATAGTGAAAGACTTTGACCAGAAAGATTTGAAATGAGCTAAGTTTTAAAAAAAAAAAACGCTTGCTAAAACCAGCCCCATCAGCCACGTCATTCATCGTGGGAACATGTTGTGGCAGCTACCCTTCCTCGGCTATATGGTAATACTGTGTAGAAATAAGAATGATTCATACGAGCTTGACATGGGCATTGACTTAAGTAGCGTGCTAGGGGAAGAAGACTAACCAATCTCTCATATTTTTTAAATTTATTTTATGTTAAGTAGGGCCTACAAGGAGCTGACGGTGTCAAAATAATTCTACTCTACTCCTGTAGTACTTTTGCAACATAGATCGATGATATTGCCAATAATTGCCTTTGCTTTTGTTCTGACACATATAATATGTTCTTAGCAGTATCCGAATCTATCTTCAAGCATCTTCTGTTTGAATTACTTCCTAGTCCAAACCTCCCACAGGAGGGGGATGGGAGCAGGCAGGGTTTGAACCAGGAACCAACGATAAATCCAAGCTACAGTCTAGTGCACAAACATCACGACCAGGCAGGGTTCATACCCTTCTCTCTGCCATCCTCCGTCGTCCAGCGAGAAGTTAATTAATTTCAACTCAGAAAGAACATCCGAAACATGTAAAAGAACGGCAAAAGAATCTTAGAAATATTAGTACTTTTGCTCATCAAAATTAAATCACGTCTTGACTATTTCTTTCGAATAGGCGGATCCGACAGGGATCCTAATCCGATGGGGGCCGCTTCTGAGTTTGTGTGATGACACAAACTCTCTTTGTAATCTTTTTTTAAATTCAATTTTAGGAGAAATGCGTATTTTCAGAGAGCTAACCGTATTTGCGTATGTTCGTCTCCATTTGCGTACAAAATACGCAAGATGCGTACTTGTCGGCAACTCTGTATTAGTAAAAGAAGAAGAAGATACGAAGCATTAAATTAGAATAACAAATATATACCATTACATTAAACAACAATTGAAAAAGCCGGACATTTCCATTCTTAATAAGGCTAGTGCCGTCGGACGAAGGACCCGACACCAAAAGGAGTCCTTTAGTCGGACGTCTGGTAACTCTATTTAAGGACACCAAATCAATTTAGAATCGTCTAAGGACCCCCCCCCCTCCGAATGAAACCGAAGACCACTGGTGGTCCACATAGGAACCATTAAACTAGATCTGACTAGATCTCTTATCTAGTATGTATTTATCGACCACCTTCGGACAATGGTTTTGCTTGCCTTGGATGTGGCAAAATATGTAGGTCACAGCTGGGGCTGCACAGCCACGGGAAATACTGTGTTCCTCATTAATCTTCGGACTCGAAGACAAGCCTTATAATTATTATGTATTCATCAAATAGGTCTACCACTCACTGAATGATCACTAAATCTCATCAACTGTCATGCGTATCCGCATGAAATTTTGTACACAGGTTCCTTTTACGTTCGATAAATGAGAAACAATCGTTACTTAAGGTTTGGTCCCTGTATAATAAACGAAGTTAGGAAGCAGGTTAGTGATGCCCAGTTGCTCTTGAAGTATATCTTTTGCTCCTCAAAGAAATACGCATTCGACTTAAATTAATATGTGGATGGCGCCAGTTGGTTAGAAAATAAAAGTGATATAGTGTCAAAAATAATAAACTTTTACGAAAATTTTGCCGAGTATCGGGTACTTTACTTGAAAGAGTGAAGAAGCCTATTAGACTGATTAACGCTTTCAAGTGGATTGCGATAGAAATGATCAAATAAGAAAAAGGTTCCGAGAGCCTGCAATAATTCAAATTATTGTGTGTAGGACTGCATTGTATGTCACTTGTATGTCTGTATTGTTATGTATAGAAATAACGTATAATTGATTTTAGCAATATCGATCGAAATAATCTGAGCCTGTTCTTTTTCGACGCCCACTCACTTTAACTCCCGAAATATATGGTAACCTTTAAAAATGGTGAGATAGGCCCCTAAACTATTATAATAAATAAACCAACTTGATATTTCTTTTTATTTAGATAAAAAATTCAAAAATAAATGTTGAAATTATCATCTCAATAAAATAAATCCCAAACAACTCCCCCTTTGTAGACACTGCGCTCACCCTTATGAAACTGTAAATCATATCCTTTTTGAATGCCCCCTCCTAATCCACCTTAGGCAGACCCTACTACCACGTCTACAGCCCAACATAACCAACACCCTTTATGGCAGTGCTGAACAACTGAAAAAAAAACAGCACACTATTTTTCCTTGGCACAGTCTGCAAAAGAGCTCAGCAGTAAAAAGCTGTTTAGAAGAAGAAGAAGAAGACAAAAAAATACAAAAAATAAATGTTGAAAGGGGAAGCGGACTATGGCTTTCCATTTGGGTTTTCGGAAAATACATTTCCCTCCCCACCCCCTTTTCCTGAAATTGATGGTAGGCCTATTAAAAAAATCTATGTGATGACTAATACAGTAGGCCTACATTGCTTGCATTAAGATTAAAGGAAAGGAGGGGGTGACGGTCGAAAGATATAATAGGCCTATAGATAGAATTGAGTAAATATAAATATAGATTGAATTGAGAAGCCGAAGAACAGTCATAGAGTGTACGAAGGACTGACCTGTATTTCGTTTTTTTTTTCCGGGGGAGGGGTAGCGGATAAGTGAAAGTGCTACTATAATTACAGGTTCAAAATATGAGTGTAGTCAGTGTAGACCTCCTATGTTTCGTGGCGTCTGTTAGCCTCATATGAGGCCAGTTTAAAATTTAAAAAAAAATACAATAAATGAAGTGTAGAACTAGAAAGCAGCTGAAGGGCGTGAAATTTCATTGTACGAGATAGGCCTACACTAATCCACGAGCTAAATAAAAAGTATGCTATGTTGAATGCATAGACATATATATATAGACTGGAAACAGGATCTTATTTTCATTTAGGAAGAGTCAAATATGTTTTATGTCCACATCTACGTTAGAAAAAAATGATGGCAAATGAGCTATAAATTCTATGACGTAAATTTCAGTCTATATATAACTATGATCTTTAGTTTTGAAAAGTACAAAACTTTATTATTCCTAATATTAGCTTTTATAGGCTACGCATGCACCTATGCGCACCATATCAACAATTTCATATTGAAAGACATAGGAAAATATATATAACCATGGAACTATACTAATGGAACTACGACTTCGAAACAGGTCTTTGCGCATCCTGTCTGCGCATCCTGTACAATGTTTAAAAAAAAATACAGAGACAAAGAAGGATTTTAGGGCATCGAACGCGCGCGATTTACCCGTGTTGATTAGAAAATGTTATTTAGCTTTTTATAAACAGATTATAAAAAACTTTATCCATTTTCCGACAATCTGTTATAATAGATATATTTTATTAAAGTAAGAGATAATCACAAAATTAATTTATTTTGTATCATCCTACTCAAAATTATATGTTCTCAGGGATTCCAATGTTGGTTTTTTTCTACTAGGTATGGTGCAGTTTCATATGCTACTTGCAAATGAGCATACCGTTCCGCATTAAGCGGAACCGTCCCGCTAAAACATAAAAAAAAACACACACATGTTACGGCATTCCTCATTGGCTCTTTTATTGTGTCCCGCAAAGTCCCAATTCCGACAAAAAAAAATCGTCATTATTTTTAAATTAGAATATAGATCCAGATTTACTGCCTATTTGATCTTTTAGGTCTAGATGTAGATTCAAGTTGTAGTCTTGATTTAAATCTTGATCTAGATCTATCTATATATTTAAATCTATACTAGATCAGATTTACATCTAAATCTACACGATATCTAGTAGGCCTAACTAGTAGATTTAGCCTTAATGTAGATATTAGATTATTATCTAGATTTAGATTATATTTATAAAATAATATAGAGTAGATATATAGTCGTAAAGTGTCTTTTATATAAGAGGCTAAAGCTTAGATTTTACATCTCAAGTATATTTTAAATTATTGTACGTCTTGATTGAAATTTTAGATCTATTTCTTAAATTTGTAATGCAGATATAGATTCTAGATCTATAATGACAACAAGATCCATATAGGCTTATAAGTTTATAAGTTATAATTATATGAGTATGTGTAAGTTTATTTTTTCTAATTTTAAAAAAGGTAGGTTTTTAAAACGTGAATGAAAATTACAATGGCATAAGATCTAGAGCAAGGTTCGTCCCATTAAGATATATATATATATATAATTGAATGTAAGAAGTATGTATGTAACTATGTATGTATGTCTTTGTTAGAAATAAAAAACAAGTTAACCAATCTTGATGAAACTTATGATAAATACTCCTTAGATACTAGCGGTAAACCTAAAATATGTTAAGTAGTACTACCATAAAGTGAAGATCCTAAAAATAATATAAAAAAAAATTACTAAACTCTGTAGACACAATATTACATGTAGCCCAA
>JADKLZ010010543.1:0-12590 GCA_021533235.1 Biomphalaria straminea | reverse complement strand
AAGACAAATAAATAGTTCGAGAGACAGATTGGCAAAGACAAAACATTCTTTTTATATGCAGGCCTCCACCAGACTTTTATTTAAAAGCAGAGACGTATTTCTAAAAGTATTGAGTCAAAGATTGAGTCATAGATTGAGTCATAGATTGAGTCATAGATTGAGTCATAGATTTACCACAATCTGACATAGTAATCAGTGGAAGTGTGATTGATATCATGTTCAAATTAAAATAGCATCATTGTAATACAAATAAAAGTTTTAAGATTGTTTCCTAATTTGACCTTTGACCTGTTAGTTTCAGTCCCAAACAGAAGAGTCCCACAAGGACGTCGGCAAGTTGATGACCATGATCGGGTTCCTCATACCATCTCATTACATGTTGGTGTCCAGCATCATGGGGCCTCTCATGGACCTAACTGGCAACGTGTGGACACCCCTCTTGTACACCATGGCGTCTGGCGCCCTAGGGCTCCTCATCTTCTTATCACTTTTCTTCGTGAAAGCCAAACCGGCTTCAACGTCAAATGGATAGTTCCAGAGGCAGTTCTAGAGAATGTTTGTGAAGGGCTGCAGAGGTCTGCAGCGTTGGTGTTTCTGGAGTGTTTTTTTAACACAGTAATCTTCAAAATAAGTTTTATTTATCACTGACCGATGCAGTAAAGAACTTAATAAATGGACAATCTTTCCTCATTGTGTGAGAAGAATTGCAATCACCTTACAATATTACTTTAATTGTTCAATCTACTAACATATTATACCCCGAAAGCGGTGCACAAATTTAGGATACATTCTTGTCATACTGTGGATCAGACATGCTCAGATTTAGCATGCAAACAAAATGGAGTGAGAACAAAATAGACTCTTTGTGAACAATGTGAGCCCCAAGAGTCTCTTCTCACTAGATATGTGCGTTTAACAAAATGTTTCCAATGTCTAAAGGAGTTACTTAGTTTTGTGTCATCACTAATTTTGTTTTGTGTCATCACTTATTTAGTTTTGTGTCATCACTAATTTTGTTTTGTGTCATCACTAATTTAGTCAGCAGCTGGATGTCAACAGACCTATCAATTCTTTTCCACTGGACGACACTTCATGCTCCCCTTACTTTACCTAGTGCCCTGAAGTATGAATTTAGACAATTAGTCTTACAATATTATCTTACACTATGACCAAACCAGCTCAGCTTTAATCTCTTCACAGTATTACGGTGTTCCTCCTTTTTGTCGGTCTGAGTGCACACCAGAGAACTTCTGATTTGTATTAATATTGTGCATGTCCTACCGCTATGGCAATGATAGCCCTACATAGATAATGAGATTGTCAATCACGCAATTAAGAACATATAAAAAAGAATGTGTTTAACTTACTTTTTAAAAATATAATTATCATGGGAAAAGAAGATAGATAACCCAATTAAGCCTTGAATCATAATTTATTTCCTCCCCTTCACATCTAACCCTCTTTTATTTGTTTTGATTATTATTTATTTCTCTATTGTAACCAGTGGCGTAGCTACCAATGTGCGGGTGGTGCGGGCCGCACAGGGCACCAAGTGGAGAGGGACCCCAAAATCCCTCAGTGTGTATTAATTTCCTATTTCCCTGAGCTTTTCAGTAAAAACGACTAAGTGTATGGACACTGTTGTACTCAATAATAACAATCCGTGTTACATTCTTAAGCTTTATTTCACTGAATGACAAACAACTACACACATAGTAGAAATCACATCACGAAATAAGGTCAGTACACAGGATAACAAATGTAAACAAATACTAAGGGGTGACAATCCAACTACACAAATTCACAACATTCACCCCACGTTTAAATTTATACATATAACACAACCACATATAGTCAAGGCAATATAAAGATCATGAAAATATAAACATCGAAATACATTAGAAAATATAAACATCTAAATACATTAGTTTGCTAAACCTTGTAGTTGGGTTTTGATCGTCTCTCTCTCAGGTTGTAACGGTAACCAGGATAGGCACCATCATTATCAGCACCAACAATGTCATTCGGTGCCTCGGTGTTCGGGGCTTCAACCGAGTCCACACGGGGGTTCGGAGCAGAGTTCTCGATGTTCGGGACTTCAACCGAGTCCACACGAGGGTTCGGAGCAGAGTTCTCTGCGCTGCTTTCTGCGCAGTCCTGAAGTGAGGGTGTAGCGTCCCCAGATGAACCGTCGCTCAACACAGGGGGTCTCACATTTTCTGTGAAACAGTCTTTTTCTTTTGGGGCCAAATATCTTAAAGAAACTGTTTCTTCTCGGCCTGTAGGTGTTCGTATCAGGGCGTATTGAGGGTTGCTGCTCACAAGCTCTACCTCCTCTGTTAATGGGTCATACTTTGATGATCTAGTGTGTCTTTTTAATAACACGGGACCAGGAGTTGTTAGCCAAGTTGGAAGAGATGTTCCAGAAGTACTTCTGCGATAGAATCCAAAGAGTCTCTCGTGTGGTGTTTTGTTTGTCGCCGTACACAAAAGTGACCGTATTGAGTGTAACGCGTCTTGCAACACAAGTTCCCACTGAGACGTACTCAAGTCCTGGGAGTGTAAAGCTAAGGTTATAGCTTTCCAAAGAGTACTGTTAAGTTTCTCTGTTTGACCATTTCCTCTGGCATTGTAAGCCGTGGTCCTGCTCGTAGCAACTCCTCTTTCATTGAGATAATTCTGTACTTCAGCAGACATAAATGAAGTACCTCTGTCGGTATGGACATATGAGGGTAGTCCGAATAAGGCGAACAACTCATTTAAGCATTTAATAACAGTAGAAGATGACATGTCTGGACACGCAAAGGCGAAAGGAAACCTCGAGAATTCGTCGATCATTGTAAGCAGGTATTTAGTGCGTGAGTTGGAAGGGAGAGGCCCCTTAAAGTCCATACTTATTCTTTCGAATGGCTGAGTGGCTTTGATTAATTGTCCTATGGGTGACCTAAAAAATCGAGGTTTAAGTTCAGCACATGACTGGCACTGGTTGATCACAGTTCTGACGTCATCGGTGGAAAAAGGTAAATTTTTTGATCTCACAAAATGTAGCAGTCTTGTTACACCAGGGTGACACAAACTGTTGTGAAGTAATTTTAGGTCGTTACGTGACATTGCGGATAAGTAGCGATTTCTGCTGAAAGTGTCTGCAGCAGAGTTCTGTGCACCTGGTCTGTAAACGACGTCGTAATGGAAGCAGGATAGCTCTAACCTCCACCTTTGGATCTTCTCATTCTTGATCTTGCCTTTATTTTGTCTACAATACATAAAGGACACGGATCTCTGATCTGTGACAAGGGTAAAGTGTCTTCCGATAAGAAAATGTTTCCACTTTCTCAAAGATTCTACTATTGCGTACGCTTCTTTTTCCACCGAAGAGTGCCTTCTTTCGCTTCTCGATAGTGTCCGGGAAAAGAAGGCCACAGGCCGACCCTCTTGATTAAGTGTAGCTGCTATAGCTATGTCAGACGCATCTGTCTCCACCGTCAGCGGGCGAGTGTAGTCTATGGTATACACGGCGGATTCCTCGAGCTCGTCCTTTAGGTCCTGGAATGCTTGTTTGACTTCCCCAGGGACAGGAAATTGTTTATTTCTGGCTAAGAGGCTGATTTTGTCGGAGAAGTTAGGAATCCATAGAGAATAATAGGCCAACAAGCCCACTATCCGTTTCTGCTCTCGCAGGTTCGACGGAGCCTTTAATTCCCGCAAGGCTCTGAATCTTTCAGGGTCAGGCTTGAGCTGACCTTTAGTTATTTCGTATCCCAGCAGTCTGACGCTATGTGTTCCGATCTCACTTTTAGCTTCATTGAAGATAATACCATACTTCTGAGCAACTTTGAAGAATCTCTGCAGGTTTCTATCATGAGATTCGGTATCATTTCCACAGATGGTCACATTGTCCACATAAGCGAATGTATTTTCTAGTTGTTCGTCTTCGATTATTTTATCTATGGTTCGCTGGAAACAAGCCACTCCATTTGTAACTCCAAATGGAATTCTTCGAAACTGGTAAAGTCTACCCCCAGCCTCGAAAGCTGTAAATGGCCTCTCTTCTTCTTTAATCGGGATCTGATGATAAGCATTCTTGAGGTCCAGAGTGCTAAAGACAGAAAATTGTGATATCTTCTCTGCTAATTCATCCATTCTTGGCATGGGATAGGCGTCTAGCAGCGTAAATCTGTTGATTGTCTGACTATAGTCAATAACCATACGTCTTTTGTGCCTTTCATTGCCTGTTATTAGAACCTGTGCCCGCCAGGGGGACTTTGAAGGTTCTATTACTTCTTCTTTTAGTAGTCTCTGAATCTCAGCATTAATAAACTTTGAGTCCTGTAGTGAGTGCCTGCGTGACTTAGTTGCCACTGGAGTGCAGTTTGGAGATAAGTTACTAAAGAGACTAGGCGCCTCTACTTTAGCTGGTTTAAGGGTGCTTACACACAGGGGTGGTCTCTTTCCACTAAATGGAATCTGTAGCTTCTCGTGTAAGCTTATGAAATCCAAGCCTAGAATTACATCTGAACACAATCCATCTAAAAGTGACAGTTTTATATTTTCATATGTTTCATCTTTGAGTTGAATGGTAGCAAAGATATGGCCTTCAGTAACTCGAGAAAGGTGAGTAGAAGCCATAAATATTCTGTCCACGGAGGTTTTTATAGGCCATTTTTGACTCCTGGCAACTCGGGCTGATACATAACTCTCACAGCTTCCAGTGTCTATCAAGGCTTTAAGTGGCATCCCATTGAGAAGAATCAAAGAAGTTGATTTTCCTAGTCCTACAGAGTGCAACGTAGCGAGTGCGAAAGCTGTAGATTTTCTTGATTTACAGGACCTCTGGAAATGTCCCTTCTTGCCACATAGATTACATGTTGCTTCACGTGCGGGGCACTCAGTACGAGGATGTCTCCCTCTACCACAGAAGTAGCACTTGCTATATAAAGCGCTTACCTCATGTTTTGCTTGATTTGGACTGATCGGGGCTCTTGGATCAGGCAAATTTGGAGCGACAGAATCAGCAGGGTGTTCTCCATTTGTAGTAGCACAACTAGTTTCTAATTGTGCCTCGTACAGCAACGAGTGTTGATGGGCGTGTTCCAGTACTCTTGCTTCTTCAAAGGCATCCTTTAACGTAAGATCAGTTTTTTCCAGGAGGCGTTTTCTGATACTGTTGGATGCTATTCCTGTAATGAATGCATCCCGTATTGATTCATCACGGTGTTGCTCCGCTGTTACGGCTTTGAATTTGCAGTCTTTCGAAAGACTGCGGAGTTTTTGCATAAACGTGTCTATGCTTTGACCCATCTCTTGTTTACATGTGGCTAACTTATGCCTTGCAAACACCTCGTTAGTGGGCTGCACGTAAATGTTATTTAGTGACTGGACGGCTTCTTCGTAATTTTCCTTGTCACTGATTAGTTCGTAAACTGAAGGTGAGATGTAATTTATAAGTAGTTTCTTGTTATCTACATTTCCTATCGTAACTACTGACAGAAAGTTTTGAAATGTTGCATACCAATGCAGCCACTTTTCTTGTGCTTGAGGTGCAGTAGGTTCCACATCGAATCTCTCAGGCCGTAGTAGTCTATCCATGTTGTACAGATTCAGTGAAATAAATTGTTGTACTCAATAATAACAATCCGTGTTACATTCTTAAGCTTTATTTCACTGAATGACAAACAACTACACACATAGTAGAAATCACATCACGAAATAAGGTCAGTACACAGGATAACAAATGTAAACAAATACTAAGGGGTGACAATCCAACTACACAAATTCACAACAGACACGAACAAACAAAAAAAACCTACTGTATTTTAAACATGAACTAAAGATTTATATACTATTTTCTTTCATCTTCTTAACGGCTATCATTGGATCATGAAAAAATGATGAGGCGGCATCCTGAATGATGAAAAAGAAGAAAAGATTTCAATATCGCAGATTCTAGAGACTAAAGGACAGCTCACAAGCATATACGCTCCTCAAAAATTCATAATGAAGAAGCTGAACCACCTGACAGTGTAAACAATACATACAGAAAGCAGGATAATATCTTTAGACTGAACGACATTGGAGATTGGTCTGATGTCATCACATATAATATTCGCATACACCTTGTCACTGAAGGTGCTAAAACAGTTCAGCGTCTGAACAGTCAATTCAGAGAGGTGTTTCAACATCAAGAATCAGCAAAAGCAAAGGCTAGAAAGCTTTCAAAGGCTTGGATTTTCCGGCAAATCTCAACGCGAAAAAGTTCTTAGAAAGTGAACATGTTATACCATTAGTTTTCTCTCAAAGCAAAATATGGCACTTCGTTGGCATCGCGATCGAGCTGAAGAAGTGTTGGAAGGGCAAAAATCAAGGCAATTTTTTGGAGTTTGTAAAATTACTATCAAAGTACGATCCACTCTTGAGGGAGCATGTGCTTCGAACTAAGCTTTGTTCCTGACCTAATACATACATCAATTTATTACAATATTGGTGGATCTCGTTAAAAAACAAATCATACAGCAAGTAAAACAAGCAAAATATTTATTTTTGATAGTACACCTGACATCTCGGGGCTGGATCAAACTTCCCAAATTTTACGGTACGTTGTCGTGGATAATGACGGCAGGTTCAAGAGTCTTTTATTGACTTCATTGACACAAAGGACAGGCATGCTGCTGGAATTGCTAAGATGATTCAAGAGAAACTGCTTTTGGATGGCTTAGATATAATTGACTGCGGGGGTCAAGGCTATGATAATGCTGCGATCATGAAAGGTCAAAACTACGGTGTCTAAAAACGTATTCTAGAAGTCAATCCCAAAGCACTATTCATTGCCTGTTCCAACTATTCTTTTAATTAAGCTGGAATTCGATCTGCTAAAGTTGAAGTGAATTCGGTAACATTTTTGGTACACTGGACCGTTTACAAACCTTTTTCTCTACTTCAACACACCGCTGGGATATCCTCATGAAATAACCGGAACTATCCTTAAATGTTTAGTTGAGACCCGCAGGAGCGCCAGAGGAGAAGCCGTCAAGATGGTTAGAGATACATTTTCTAAAATTATAGAAACTGGAGACATTAACTTGCAGAGATGAAAATTCATCGACTAGATCTGTAGCAGGTGGATTATTAGTTGCTATTCAGTCTATTAAATTTCTCACCTATCTTGGATTTCGGGCTCCTGTATTAACTGAAATTAATGATTTGCAATTCTACCTTCAAAAACAAGGCTTGTCTATTCGAGACTGCTCAAACTAAAAACAGAGACATCTTCAAGTAGTTATCGAAAGAACGTCGCTGAAGCCAGCTATACCTTTGCCGAAAGCATGTGCTCTGATCCGAGAATCAGTACAGAACCTCAAAAACGTATTGGCCATAAGAAAAAAGGTGCCTGGTGAGAAAAGTGACGACTCTGTACTTACACACAAAGAAGAGCTAAGAAGAGAAATTAATTCTATTCTTGGACATGATTGTTCAAGAAATTATCACCCAATTCGAGCAACTTCATGATGTAGCAGACAGATCTGAATTTTTGTCGCCTTCCCAGCTATTAAATCTGTCTGTCTACAGTTTCATCAGAAGCCTCCGAACTTCCAAAAACAAGGACCCGTTGAGCTCTTGAATTTTATTTAAAAAAAAAATATCAGCTAGATGATTTAATCCCGAATATCATCATCATGATTCGCATATTTTTGACTATTGCGGTAAGCGTCACTACATGCGAGAGACGTTTTTCCAAACATAAACTGATCAAGAACTATTTGCGATGAACGAGGACAAATTTACGACTTACTAATTTGGCCATTTTGTCCATTGAACAAGAGCTGGTGGAAAAAATTGATTTCGATGAAATTATTGATACTTTTGCCAGCTAGAAAGCGTATAAAATTCACTAGTATGTTTATTTATGAAGAAGTGATTTTTTGAATTAACAATATTAAATTAAAGAATACATATTATTTTGAACAAAAAAGTAAGGTTTTGTCTTATTTAGTGAGTTTGTTTTGGGGGGGGAGGATGGGGGCATCAAGATGAGGTACCGCACCAGGCATCATATACTCTAGCTACGCCACTGATTGTAACCAATGGCTAAGAGATCTATCTGTATATACTTCCTGTCTCTCTGATGTTTGTTGAATGTCATAGAGACATCAAGCCTACTCAATATGTTTTATTGTATAGATATAAACAGTGACGGATTTACCTAAGGATAACGTGTACTAGAGCTCAAGGCAGACAAAAAAAAATGTTTCCAGAAATATTTTCAATCGTTTTGAAGAAACAGCTAAGAGACTAAATTGCTTTTTGTTGATTTCAACTGGCCTCATATCTAAAAAAAAAAAAAGTTAAAAAGCTTAGGGCTTTATTAAGTCTAAATCCGGCCCTGGATAGAAATTAGCAATAGTTCTCACGTTGCATGTCTCGCCAGTGGCGTCACTAGGGTGGATTTCACCCGTTGCGGCCCGAAAACACCTAGTGTGTGTCTAGCCCATCTTGCTGGAGCTTGTCAGTTTGGGTAAAATGATTTAGCACACAAGTTTAACATATCTGTTTTAAAAAAATTAAATGAAATGTTTAAAAATGCTATACTTATATCTTAAATATCTTAAATAATCGAATATATTGTCATCGTTCAGGGTGTAATTATATAATACTGTTAACATACAACAAGAATGTTGTAATGCTGTAATCATACATAAATACTGATGTTATAATTGTAATCATACATAAATAATGATGCCATACTGTTTTCATATGCAACGAATGATGTGATGTTGCTATCAATTTAATAATGATGTAATATTATAATCATACATAAATATTGAAATAATACTGTTGTAACCCTATTGCCCTATTGTCGACGCAAAAGGGTTAACGGTGATCAGCTGATATTTTTGACACAGACCAGCTAAACAGTTTAGTGTGCTACATCGAAGGGGAAGGCATGAACTTTGCACGTGACCACTGTGATGGTCATCTAATCATAAGCCTGGGTGTAAGAGACAGTGGACGGTGTGTGAGAAAGCGGGAGTTCAAGATAGGATCGGAGGAGACCAGGTCTGTGAGTCTGGCTATGAAGTCGGGCCTGGTTGAGTCCTCGAGTACAAGTCCGGGAAGAGACAGTAGAATTTATAGAGTTTAGTACGGTGATGTACAGTTTAGCATTTGTAGTTGTTTATTGTGTTGCCAATTGTGTCATATTGGCTGTTTTAATTGACCAATATTAAAGTACCAGATTATTTGGAGCTCCTTTTGTCAAGTTCTTGAGTTGATGTGTTGTTGTGTGTTTAAAGCAGTTGTTACAGAAAGCCTGAGATAGGAAAGAGAGTGAAACGTAACAATACTAAAATCATACACACAAAAACAATGCAACGTTATTGTCAGAGATAAAGAATGATGTATCATTGATATCAGACATAAACCATGATATAATACTATTATCACACATAAATAATGACGAAACACTGCAAAGTAAAAAAAAAGTTACGCAAACTTCCGAGTACAGTGTCACGGGCTGGGTATGGCCTGCGGGCCGTAGTTTTAGTCTCCCTTCTATAAGGTATCCCAACAAGACCTGAAGGTTTGTGGTAGAGGACTAAGAGGTGAAATGCAATTGGGAGGTGAGGTAAAGGATCCTTTTCAGACCTTGTTATCTGTAAGGCAGATGATGTAAAGGTCATCTGTTTATATAGCTTACGGTCAACTTTTCCCCGAAGTTACTTTGAGTGGAGAGTTTATATTATTCTAGACGTGCATGCCAGTAAGCCTCCTTAACGTCTAATTTGGAAAATATTTTTGCATTTTTGAACTGTGGCATTACGGCTTCCAAAGTTGGTAACTTAAAATGTTCTCTTTTTAAAGCAGTGTTTAGATGTCTTGGGTTGATGCATATTCTTAAATCCCCATTTGACTTTTGAACCACGGCCATCTTGCTGAACCAATCTGGTGGTTCATTTACACTAGAGTTATGTTCTCTTTGACTGTTAATGATGTTTCACCTAAATCTCCCAGATCACAACCCATGGTGTTTACTTGTGATATGAATCTATCTTCATTAAATGTGATCAGACTTAAACTTTGACATGTTTTACGGCCTAATAAACATTGAAAATGGTTCTCTACAACTGTGAATGTTACCAAATAGTTCTTTTTGTTTTTAGGATTCGTTACTATTAAGTTAGCAGTGCCCTCTGTTTTTAATTTGGAATTATTCCACATTGTTAATGTTTGAACAGTCTTCTTATGTGTCTTTTTAACATATTTATTACTTATAATATTAACATCAGCTCCTGTGTCCAGTTGAAATCTTATTTGTTGACCATTTATCATGAATAGTGCTGTCATTCTGTCCCTATTTATGCTCAACACATTTATTGAGTGTTCTTCTTGGTCAAATTCATCCATGGCATTATGCATATGTATTTTATTCTGAGTTTTGCACTTAACTGCAAAATGATTTTTACCTTTGCATTTATTGCACATTTTCCCCCAAGCTGGGCATGCTGTTCTGTTCACTGCATGTCTGCCTCCGCAAAACCAGCAATCTAATAGTTTGTTTCTGTTGTCATCTTTCTATTGTTCTACTTTATCCTTACGACTGTTTCTTTATTTATCTCTGCTAATCCTTTTGCAGTTTGTTCATAAGTTTGGAATATCTCAATACACTTCTTTAATGTAAGATCATCTTGATTCAATAATATCTCATGAAGTCTTTTCTCAAAGGCTAATACAATTTTGCATCTAATCATTCTCTCCTTTTCTTTAAAATTGTATTTTTTCAGCCTGAAATCTAAGCTGTGTAATGAACATATCACATGAAGACTCCTTTTCTATGTTCCAAAATCTAAAAGTTTTTTTTTCTAGGATTGCAATATTCGTGTAGTTTCCTTAGTAATATTTGTGGGTCATTCACGTCTTCATTCTCATCATACTGTAATTGCTGACAAATCTCTTGGGCCTGAGGTCCAGCACAATGTAATATTATTGCTTTTTAGTCTACTTTTAGGTTTCTTTTCTGCTCCTATTGCCAATAGAAATAGTTCAACTTGTCCTTTTCATTGACGGTAATTTTCGCTAATATTTTCATCTACCACGTTTAATTGTGTTAGTCACTTAGTGGCTTAAGTTGTCCTTCTGCCATCTTCAATGTAAACTTTAATATGTATATTATCTAGACTAGAATTGACTAGATCTAGAATACCGTAACTGGCGTGACTTTAAGCTTATAACTGATGAGTAAACCCGAGCCTCTCTAGACTCTAGTCTAGAATAAACACTTTAGATCTATATTTTTTAAATTAACTAGTCTAGATATATATTACTGAAATAAATATAACTACAACTCTTGGTAGCCTACCCCTGCCACCATGTTGATTATCACGAACGAATAATAACAAAACTCTAGGTGTAAGCTATAGACACCAAATCAGCTGTCTAATCTTGCGCCATCTTAGTTTATTTATTTAATTATTATTTATTTATTATTATTATTTATTATTATTATTTATTATTACTTATTTATTTTTATTTATTTATTATTATTTATTTATTATTATTATTATTATTCATTTACTTTACTTAGACCTAGGTCCTCCTTCACCGTTCGGCGCATTGGGCGGCAAGCTGTCTCCATAAAGATCTGTCATTGGCAATGTCTGAAGCCTCCTCCCATCTGGTGTCCACTGTTCTGAGGTCCTCCATGAAGGTATGACGCCAAGTTATACGAGGACGTCCCTGTTTGCGTTTTCCTTGTATTGGCCTCCATGTCATCGCAATTCTTGGTATGCGTAGTTCATTTTGTCGTAGAACATGTCCCGCAAACCTCATGCAACGTTCTGTCACAACCTCACTGAGTGTTCGACTCCCAGTTCGGCATAGGATTTCCTTGTTTGAGACCCGATCTGTGTAACCGACTCTCAGAATCCGTCTCAGCCATTTTTGTTGAGCCACATTTAGTCTCTTCTCAATTTTGACAGATGACTTCCATGTCTCACATGCATATGTTGCAGTTGGAATGACAATTGTGTTGAGAAGGTGTATTTTTGTCTCGAGTCCAATGGCTTGGCTTGTCCAAATAGGCTGCAGCCTTTGGAAAATGCTCCCCGCCTTTCCTATTCGGCACACTACATCATGGTATGCATCCCCATCATTTGTTATGATGCTGCCAAGGTAAGTGAACTTGTCCAAATCTTTGCCTTATATCCCACTCGCAAAAGTTTTGTCTAATCCAAGTTTATGCGGAAGCCAATTTTGGGTGCCTCTCTATCTAGGCTCTCCGTCATCTCTTGTAAGCATTTATTTGTAGCCCCGAGTAGTGCAACGTCATCGGCGAAGTCCAAGTCCGTCATTCGGTTTAGTTCACACCATGGAATACCAAAGGCAGTCTGGTTCATCGCTTTCCTCATTATGAAGTCGATGGCTGGGAGGTAGAGGAAGGGAGATAAGATGCACCCCTGTCTCACACCTGTCTCAATGCTAAAAAAACTCTGTTGTTCCTCCTTCTGTTTTAATGCAGCAACTAGACTGACTGTGTAGGTGTCGTAGGATCTAGACAAATTTTTCTGGGATGCCGTATTCTCTAGCTATTTTCCAAAGTG
>JADKLZ010010423.1:0-10996 GCA_021533235.1 Biomphalaria straminea | reverse complement strand
TTCTCTGTATTTACAATCTCCGTATTGTCTTTGTATTATTAAAATGTTTTTTCATCGTTGGTTTTAGTTAACAAAAAACTTTTCTTGAAAACCTTCACAGAGACGCTTTGCTATTCTTTTTCTTTCTTTCTGTTGTGTCTTTTTCTTAAACATTCGTTTCCTTTCATTTTTTCCTTCAACCGGAAGTAAAGACAAGCGGAAGCTGCGAGATTTTTCGGGGCACGAGGCGGAACGTTGCTAAGGACTCTCCACCACGAGACACTTTGAAAGATAGTGACGAGTGGCTCTGTTCTATATTTAGATTTTAGCTGAAATCAGGTCAAATGTCATACAGAGGTTTTGAGTCGTGGAGAAGCATCTTCTCTATATTTTCAGTCCTGACAAATATATATATGCAGGAAGTTTGAACTATGGTGTAATAATCACAAGTACAGATTACATCTCATATACAGATAACATCACAAATACAGATTATATCAGAAATGCAGATTACATCACAATTCAGATTACATCACAATTCAGATTACATCAACAAAAAAAGGGACAACATTGTTAGCGAATAAGCCTTGTCAATGTCGTACACTGCTCACATCTGCAGTATTTTGAGTTTCAAAACTAATGCCTGGATGCGAAAAAACTAGCATCCTCTGGTTCATGATATTTTAAAATGTTACCATTACAAAAGACACCTATCGTAGAAACATGTAGGTCCAAGAACTATTTTACACTTTTGACAAATGACTCCTAGAAAAAATGAAGTAGATTAATGTTGTAAATATCAGATGTAATGTTGAACAGAATCTGGGGGTGTGAATGTATATTGTGGTATCGTATTTGTTTTCTCTAATAATACACAATTGTAAAACATATTTCATCACGGATAATAAGATTATTGTTGTGCTTATTTATATCAGTATTATTAGTTACTACATCGCCTTACACCAGTGGCGAAGCAAGGTGCCCGTGTGCCAGAATATGTTTTTGGGCCCCCAAAATAGGGTGAATGTAAAGTGAGACAAAACAACTGAGTAATTTGAATGAGTAGGTACATTTACCAAAAATATGCCAATGCAAGTAGTGTACCATTTTGATTTAATTATACGTGATTAGTAACAATGTCAATACTTATGATTCATTTAGTACCAACACATGTAATAGTGTTATAAAATTTAATGTTTCTACAATTTCTAAACAGAATACAACGACCTAAAGGAGTTTTAAATGAATAAAGATGTGTTTCATCTGTTCTACATTCAACACATTTACATTTTAAACCTATCAACACTAATTACTGAGAAAGCTCTATACTGCACATAACAGAATTGTATATACATTTTATGACATATTATTGTTGAGTGTTTCTTTGTAAAGTAAAACCTTTAAATATTGATAGGCCTACAAATATACTATCTAATTCTATTTCCATCATTTAGCAGTATATAAGATCGAACATTTTTCTGGTATTTTTAGTAGAAAGTTCAGTAACCAGGGCATCTATTTCTAAACTTTTAGATGTTTCTCGCTCAAGGGAAAGAACACAAAGTGAAGCCAAACTGCTCTATATCATAGAAATTCTTAAAATATTTTTCCTGCCAGATTTCAATATTCACGGTAACTCCAAATATAGCCAGATTTGAGGTTTTCATACAAATATATTGGTGCTAACTTTCTTTAAGAACTATGTACCAAATAAATACTATGCATTTTTATGTATTTATACTCATCTATGTTTAATTTAAGCATCTCATCAATTAATAGATCTTTGTTATAATCCTGCTCTCCAATACCATATTACCATTTACTATAATAGCACAAGCACGATATATTCCTTTTGCTTGCTGAATAGTTAATAAAACTTTTTTGTTGTTTTTTTCTTTTATTCTGTTGTAATCATTTTTTACACACTACAGAAGACAACGAAACAATAACATGAAAACTTGCACAATAAAGCCTACACAGTATAAAGGTTGAATGGACAGGATTAGAAGTTGTATAACATTACTTTCTACAGCAAACTTTATTGGATTTTGTGAACAAGTTGGATTTAAATTTAAATATTGTAAATACAGAAAAAAAAAGAAACAGATTAAGCTTTAATAAAATTGAATAATTAGTAGATGTGTCGAAATATTAATTCGTGATCATTAGGACTATCCCTATAGTCCTAATTGTGACTGTTACTCCGCCGCTTTTTCTGTATACATTATATAGATATCATCTAAACCAAACTCTCTATCCCCCTCCATAATACTAAAACTAACCATGAATTATGAACATGCATGGATGACAAGAATGGCACGGTACAGTCCCCTGAAACGAACAATTAGAACTGGCCATTGCAGAGGTGGACCTGATAGAGACTAGTTCCTTACATTTAAATAATACAAGCTGCTGATATTTCAACTCTAGCACTGGTTAATGTTTTAAAACTAATATAAAGAATTCGCGCATCAATTAGGATATTTTGAAGAAGCTTTTCAGATTCGTTCTTATATTCCTTTTTTTTTTTGTTTGTTACAAAAATACAATTATTTCTCCTTTAGTGCTTACCCTAAGTTCTCACGTGGGTCCCAACAGGTTATGGACCCAAGTGTAATCAACCCCATTGCGCCATTGTTACTACTCCACAGGGTGTGGGCCCCTAATGGTCATGGGGCTGGGTTCATTGAACCCCTTCGCGTCATGGATATAACACCACTGCCTTACACCCCTGAGTTCTTCTTCAACTTTCTCCACGTGTCCGAGACACCACTACAGGGTAGCGGGTTTAAACTCCGAAACATTTCCATTGACTACGATAGTTCAGGGCGCCACGACCAGCTAGCCGCCCTGAATACAAAGCGGGTCAGATCTGTACAAACTAATTGAAAAAAATAACCAAACAAAAACAGCGAGGCGGGTAAAGAAAAAAATCTGTTCGACTAGAGTAATCTGGACCTAAACGGAGGAGATAATTAGCATAGAGCTGTTCTCTAGCCTGCCCAATTGTTTTTCATCTGGATCACACACAATCATTCCAGAAACAGGGCAACAATCAAGGGGCGGCACAATCCAATCCATCATTTCTGCGAGACTCGAATACCCAGTGTTGGACCAAGCTGCTGTTATTAGCTCGCTGTGTTGACTCAAAGCTGCCATTTTCTAGGACTGTCATCTAGGAAGCTGGCCAAACGTGTTTTGTTTGTTTGGTTAAATATTTTTTTTTTGGTTCTTGCAATTGTTGTTTTCTTTTATTGTAAATAGGTTGGTCTTTAAACTGATATTTTTATCTTCCTAAATGATCTTTTGTTCGTTTTAATTATGTTGATTAATTAATAATTGATTGGAAATTCAGTTTGGCTATTTGCAACATATTCAACACAACACCTCCGCTAAGGATTTTGTTTTGGAGCTTTTTTTTTATAGTTTTTATCATATACGCATATTTTATTTTTACTTTTCTACATAGGAGGTGTCGCAGAGCGACATAGCAGATGATCTGTTGCTACATGTGATGCCTGATGTAAAGGAAGAAACTCTTGAAGCATCTCTTTAGTCTGTGGATTTTTGTTTTCTTCTTTTCTCTCCAAGCCTGGGAAATATAAAAAAAAAACTTTATAATGTCTGTTGTATTTCAATAAAAACAAAGTAAAAGCTTTGTTTTGTATTGGTTATATATGTCAGCCGCTACATTTTTTATTCGCACTATGTGAAGTCACTACATTGATATTTTTTTTGTTTGTGAGTTGTTCCATCAATCAGTTCCGGCTGAGGCATTAGCAAACTTGGCTGTGGGAACTTTGTACAGGATTCACAGAAATTATTTTTTTGAGAAAACATTGCAAAAAATTGGATCAAATCAAAAGAAGTGTCCTATAGCTCTATGTCTACTAGCCAGGCTCTAAGTCTCAACTACGATAGGCCTTTTTTTTTTTTTGGTCACGAATATTAAACTAATAATAAATAATAGTACTAATAATAAGGCCTGTCTTCAAGTCCGAAGATAAATGAGGAATGCAGTGTTACCCGTGGCTACGCAGCTCAGCTGTGAGCTACACATTTCGCCACATCTAGGACATTAGACTACATATGTTAGAAATCCATTGTTTCTTCTTATTTATGAAGTACCGAAACGTTATTTCTAGTCTGGTGATCAGGACTCGTCTATTGAGTACATTCCTACTGTTGTCGATACACGAATTTATTAGTTGATTTAAATATACAGGAAATTGTTTAATTCATTGCGGTCTTTTGTTTTATTCTATTTCAATTTGTATTTCACCTAGGCCTTCATTTCACTAAGGCCAGACCTGTATCAATATTTATACATGGTCGCTACATTTATCTTGATTCTGTGTGTTAGTCGCTACATTTATTTTGGTTTTGTGTGTGATTCGCTACAGTTAGGCCCTACCTTGGTTTTGTGTGTGATTCGCTGTATTTATCTTGCTTATGTGTGTGATTCGCTACATTTGTCTTGATTCTGTGTGTAAGTCGCTCTTGGTTTTGTATGAGAGTCGCTAGGATTAATCTATGTATGTGTATGTGTTGCTACATTTACGTTGCTTTTGTGTATGGGTAATAGAATATAAAAAGTTGACATTTTTTTGGTAATGGGAGGGGCTTAAGTGGAAAGTTCATTACCAGTCTTAATACGCTGTACGTGCAGCACTGAATCACGTGACCAGGGAGCTGTCAATCAAAGTTATTGTGAAAACGTTTATTTTATCGGTAATCTGAGTCGCCCAAGGGTCATCAGGGCCTTTTTTTTTCTTCTTCGTCTTCATCTTCTTTCCTCGTCCCCGGGACCAATGCGTAATCGTAATGGCCCCATTGCTGGCACCAGAGGGCGCTCGGGTCGTTACAGGATATTTACCAAAGCGAGGAGACGCAATCAAATTTGGCGCGATCTCCCACGGTTGTCGAGCGGGTCTTTTGACAGGTGGTAAATATTTGATAGAGTATAGGAGTCTGTAATGAGAGATGAGAGAGAGAGAGAGAGAGAGAGAGAGAGAAAGAGAGAGAGAGAGAAAGAAAAAGAATTTATATTTGTGTGGCATTTAATGCAGACGTATACGCCTGCAGGAACAGACGTGGGTCGCGGGTTTGATTCTCAGTTCAAGTGTTTGTCCCTCGTGTAGATGAAAAAGTAAATATACCTCAATGTCTTCAAATTGTTTTGTATTTCGTTGTCAAATCTTGACACACAGTCAACACAAGGGCTGTCTCATTACATCGTTGTAGAAATATTTGTTTAGGAAATAGTAGCAGCACTACAATCTCTCTACAATCTCTCTGTCTCTCTGGTTTTTGGGTTATATTGCCCTTTTATGTATTCCATTTTTATGGGGCGTAATTATTATTATTATTACTATTATTTTTTAATATAAGTATAATAAAAATAATTATCATTATTATTATGTTAGAAAAGAACGAGTATTCTTTCTCTGGCGGAGCCAGGGTCGAGTTTTGTTAAAGGGAGACAAAATTCATCGTATTCCCTTTATCAATTTCCACTGAGGAATTTTCTGGTGATGTGGCAGGTCTGCAGCAGTACCTCCCTCTGACAGGCAACGAGAATGTTCCTAGGAAGTTCAGAGCCTTGAAGGTATCTGTGAGGTCAGTTGTTATTATCCCCTCGGTTGATATGACAATGGGGTATATTGTTATTTTAGCTAACTTCCATAAACGCTTAATCTCCAAGCCTAGGTTATTATTATTATTATTATTATTATTATTATTATTATTATTTGTGACGATATAAATTTCAGTGCCAGATGATAGGATGTCTTGATGTTACGATGAGATTGTATTGATCAGACAATGCGTTTCTGATATTATGAATTTGTATACACCTCTCCTCAAACAATCGCGTGGTGACGAAGATACTAATGTACACCATGAATTTAAAAACTAGATCCTGCAACAATAAATTGAAAGCTTTAATCCTGGAGGAAGGAGTCACTTTAATAATATAAACACTGTAGAATACAATTGAATTAAACACATTTACTGTTGCCATTCAAGCTCCCTAACTATTGATAAATACTTTTGACTATATATGTCCTTCACCTTTTGGAAACAACAGTCTCCTTTGCGCGCCTGGAATTTCTCTACCACTTTTTTTATGGTCTAGAGCAGGGGTTCTCAACCTGTGGATCGCGATCCCCTTGGGGGTCGATTGACAATCGAGTAGTTCCGGATTTCTTCTCAGTACGCCCTATATGTCGAGAATACACACAAAGAAAAGCGGGTCTGAGCAGACCCAAACAGGCTCCGCTAGCCAGGTAAAGGGCATTAGGCCTGGCATCGAAAAATCGCCTCGCAACGTTGGTACAAAGGGAGAACGGGCCACGTTGTGAAAAAAGAGCTACCGTTCTTCCCAACAGACAAACCCTGATAACATCCTTTTTCCCCCAAACGAACACAACAACAAAAAAAAAAAAAAGTCTTGGAAATAATTAACCCAACACCAATACCTAATAATGGGAAAGTAAGTATACCCCAGGCTAATTTAGTTGGAAAGATAAAGCAACACGATCCTCAATTTTCCAAATCTGATACTTAAACTTTCAAAATCCTTCAATGTAATGTCCGAGGACTTATTCCAAAGACATTTGAAATAACTAACCTGCTCCACAAAGAGTGTGTGGATGTTGCCTTACTACAGGAATGCCTTATCGGTGAAAAAAGAAATGTCTCAATACCTGGATACTCTGTCTTCCGCTGCTCCTGTGGGGATTGCCGAGGCCTGGTTACATTGGTGGCTAATGCTCTGGTCGCCAAGAAAGTGCCCACAGACTTGAGCCAGGGGAGGACAGACACTTTGGTGTTAGAAAATTGGAAAAATAACAGACGCTTCAAATGCATCAATGTCTACAACCCACCAAAACAAGAACTGGCTTTAGATGTTAGAGAGACAATAACTGTAGACACTATCATAGCTGGAGATTTAAATGCCCATTCACCTTCCTGAGGCTATGATGACATTGATCTGTCTGGTAAAAAGGTTCATGACCTGTGCAATTCTACTAACCTCTTTCTTTTGCAAAACAAACATTCTCCTCCCACTCTTCTGCATGCTAGCAATGGTTCATTATCACGACCAGATCTTTCTTTAGTCTCTGCTAACTTGGAATCTGTCATAACTTATCAAGTACTAGGCGATATTGGTAGTGACCACCTTCCAATATTACTGACTGCCACTCTTTCTAAAACCAACGCCAAGACCACCAAAGAGCCACGAAAGTGGTGCTATACTAAAGCTAATTGGCAAGGATATGAGAAAGCTGTCGACAATGCCCTTGAAAAAATCCATGTAGAGTCTAGCTCTGTCGACTTCGTATAACGTCAGATAACAACAGCTATCCTAGGAATGGCTAAACAGTTTATTCCTCGAACTTACCCTTGTAAAAAATTTAAGAACTTTTGGACAGCTGAAATCAACAAACTTGTTACCGCCGGAAAAGGGCACACCAAAAGGTCCAAAAGAACCCAAACATTCCAACACTCAGGCAGAAATATAACAGACTCAGTCTGCTAGTCAAAACGTCTGTTAACAGGGAAAAACGAGAACGTTGGACTTACACCTGTGTAAAGTTAGACCAAAGGGATAGCTCTAAGGCCTGGAGTCTTCTTAGAAATCTCGAAAATGCTGGGCGTATCAAAACAGCAACCCCATTATCCTCACCCAGTGGGGTAACCATCTCATCAAAGAAGAAAATTGCCACCTTGTTGAACAAATATTTTGCTAAGATCAACAAGGCTGCCAAGAAGTCCCCAATGTCCAAAGCCATTGATAAAGCTCGCAAAGCTGATGAAAAAAAAAAGACCGAAAGGAACCACAGACCGAAAGTGCTGAGGGAACGATGAACTCCCCCTTCTCGATTGGCGAGCTTAATGCTGCCATAAGGAAATGCCAGCTCAAAAAGTCTCCCGGGCCGGATGGTATCACCCCTGAAATGCTCAAACATGTAGGGGGGAAAGGAAGGGCCGTGCTCTTGGCATTTGTTAATAGAACCTGGGCTGATGGTCATCTGCCCAGGGCCTGGAAACGTGCCACCATTATTCCTATACCAAAAAAGGGAAAAGATGCTTCCACTGCTGAGGGCTACAGGCCCATCTCACTCACATCTTGTGTGGGAAAGATGGCTGAAAAAATGGTAAATGAGCGTCTGGTTTGGTACCTTGAGAGTGCCGTCTTATAGCTCCAGAACAGGCTGGTGTTAGGGCTGGAATGTCCCGCTATAGACCAAGTCAACATTTTTGTGCAGAACGTAGCAGATGGATTCCAAAGGACCGAAAGCACATACGCAGTCTTCATTGACTTAAAACAGGCATATGATAAAGTATGGCGGCCTGGTTTGCTTCATAAGATAAAAACCGCTTCGGGGTGCGGGGACGGATATATAACTGGATTAGAGACTTCCTACAAGAGCGTACAATAAGAACAAGGATGTACTGAGAAGTCTCAGGGGAAATGACCCTTGAGCACGGCCTCCCCCAAGGCTCCGTCCTGTCATGCATCTTTTTCACGGCCTTCATAAATGACCTACCGGCTCAGCTAAAATGCCAAAAGCTGCTATATGCTGATGATATTGTCCTTTGGAAATCCGGAAGGAGCGCAGCCTCTATACAAAAAGTGTTGCAAGAAGATCTCCATACGCTCTGCTCATACACACAAACTTAGAGGATAGAAATAAACACCTCCAAGAAGGTCTATTCCCTGTTCACGCTCGGGACTGGCATTCTCGAACAACCTTTCCGGCTCTCCCTTAACGGAGTGGCTCTCAGCATGGAAAAGCTACCCAAGTACCTTGGTGTAACTTTAGATCGCAAACTAAAAATGTTTGAGCACATTCAGGATGTTGCAAGAAAGGCCTCATGGAAACTTTGCATTGTGCGGAAGCTGGCATCCACAAAGTGGGGAGCCCGAGCAGACATGCTCCGATCCCTGTATTTAGGAGCAGTCCGATCACAGATAGACTACAGCCTACCTGTGCAAATTTATGGCTTTAGGACTGCTCTTGAACAGCTTGATAAAATACAGTCCCAAGCACTAAGATTTGTCTGTGGTTCCTTTAGGTCAAGTCCAGTAAATGCGGCTGAAATAATGGCTAATGTAGGTCCACTAAACCTTAGGAGGGAAAGGTCAGTACTGACCTGCTTTAAGCGATATAAAAGGCTGGACGAATACCTCCCAGCTAGAAAACTAGTGGATGGTTGGAGATGCAGAAGACGTATCAAGATGCAGTCTTTTATGCACCATGCCACTAGACTATCTGATAAAGCTGGCCTCTCCATCAACCGACAAAACATTCAACGCTTTCACCCCCTTCCCCCTTGGTGTCGCCCAACGACCCCAGACGTACGACTGAAACCAGCAGATCCTAACCCCACTAAGCAAAATCGTTCATCAAACGACCTCCAAATAATAGCACTGGAGACCATTAATGCTTTCAAGCCCAGTGCTATTTTTGCATATACTGATTGGTCGGCATTGTTGGATTCTGAAAGAGCAGGCTATGGAGCCTACATCGACTTTCTTGGCTCCCACTCAGTTAAAATCTTGGGACCATGTGGTAGTGTTTGCAGTTTTGATGCGGAGACCATGGCAGTCTGTGAAGCCCTAAAGGTCATTGACTCACAACTCGGAGAGGGACATTTGAGAGCAACGTGGATTGTTGTGGTCACTGACTCAAAACCTGTATTACAGGCTTTGCAAAGCCCTGGACCATGGCCCCCCAATATCGACACTGTTGTCATGGCCTCACACAACATGAAGCAGCGCTTTGGCATTCCTGTGATAATTCAGTGGGTACCAAGTCACATAGGTGTGACTGGGAACACTATTGCAGACTCCTTGGCCCACCAGGGAGGACAAATCCCATCAACTGAACAGGCTGTAAGTTTTCATCATGCTCTGGCTATAATTAAAAAAAAACTGAAATGGAAAAGTGGTTTGAGTGCTGGGACAAGTCCCCAAAAGCCCGTGAGTCTGGGAGCGCATGAGGCGCCCTGACCGCACTTCCCCGTGGTGGAGGCTGTCCAGGCCTGAGCAAGCTGTTATAGCACAGTGCATGACAGGCCACTGTCCTGTTGGCTCATATTTTTCAAGGTTATGGCCGAATTTTGACTCACGGTGCCCCCGCTGCGGGGAAGAAGAGGAAACCGTGTCTTATATACTGTATGACTGCCCCAGACTTTTGCAAGAGAGGATTTAAGCCTCTTAAGCCCTCACTCAAATGGAGTTTGATGATGATGATGGTGTGGCCGTTAAAATGTTTCCAAAATATAAACATCTTAAAACAAAATCTGGCTATTTTGAATATGCTTTTGTTTTTTACAGCGGGTATTCCCGCACTTGACTCAACTGTTTCTTTGTATTCAGTAAATTGATTAAGAGATAAACGTTCATACACAATTTGTGCATTGTCTTATGTAGCAATAAGCTGGACTGGAATAGTAGAACTGGACTGGGCCAGCTCAATGGAAAGACTCCTTGCAATATGGAAGCATTAGAAGAGATAAATGGAAGGAGAAAGAATAGACCAGCGTAAAGGAAGAATTGAGCTTAAAATAATTGCATTTTATTGCTTGTCTACATTGTAGATTGACTTATTATCACTGACAGACAGTTCTATTTACACGCTTCATTTGTTTGTAATGTAATCTCTAGGCAGACGAACAAGTTTCGGTCATAAGTGCTTCTATTTAGGACTTGTATCAAAGACTTGTATCAATTATTTGTAGGTATACACTATATCAAGGATTTAAATGTGTTGATTGTAAAAGTGTATCCAGGATATTTTGTCTGTAGTTTCTAAAACATTTGAGTCTATACAACGATCAAATGTATCGATAGAGTATATCTTTGTCCTCAAGTTTCTCATTTGCAGTATCTAAAAAAAAAATTATTTTTTTTTTTTACAATTTCAGATGAACAAACCAGGCAGAGATGTTCAGACGACCAAACCAGGCAGAGATGTCGAGATGAACAAACCAGGCAGAGATGTCG
>JADKLZ010010422.1:0-13488 GCA_021533235.1 Biomphalaria straminea | reverse complement strand
TTCTCTGTATTTACAATCTCCGTATTGTCTTTGTATTATTAAAATGTTTTTTCATCGTTGGTTTTAGTTAACAAAAAACTTTTCTTGAAAACCTTCACAGAGACGCTTTGCTATTCTTTTTCTTTCTTTCTGTTGTGTCTTTTTCTTAGACATTCGTTTCCTTTCATTTTTTCCTTCAACCGGAAGTAAAGACAAGCGGAAGCTGCGAGATTTTTCGGGGCACGAGGCGGAACGTTGCTAAGGACTCTCCACCACGAGACACTTTGAAAGATAGTGACGAGTGGCTCTGTTCTATATTTAGATTTTAGCTGAAATCAGGTCAAATGTCATACAGAGGTTTTGAGTCGTGGAGAAGTATCTTCTCTATATTTCCAGTCCTGACAAATATATATATATGCAGGAAGTTTGAACTATGGTGTAATAATCACAAGTACAGATTACATCTCATATACAGATAACATCACAAATACAGATTATATCAGAAATGCAGATTACATTACAAATACAGATTACATCACAATTCAGATTACATCAACAAAAAAGGGACAACATTGTTAGCGAATAAGCCTTGTCAATGTCGTACACTGCTCACATCTGCAGTATTTTGAGTTTCAAAACTAATGCCTGGATGCGAAAAAACTAGCATCCTCTGGTTCATGATATTTTAAAATGTTACCATTACAAAAGACACCAATCATAGAAACATGTAGGTCCAAGAACTATTTTACACTTTTGACAAATGACTCCTAGAAAAAATGAAGTAGATTAATGTTGTAAATATCAGATGTAATGTTGAACAGAATCTGGGGGTGTGAATGTATATTGTGGTATCGTATTTGTTGTCTCTAATAATACACAATTATAAAACATATTTCATCACGGATAATAAGATTATTGTTGTGCTTATTTATATCAGTATTATTAGTTACTACATCGCCTTACACCAGTGGCGAAGCAAGGTGCCCATGTGCCAGAATATGTTTTTGGGCCCCCAAAATAGGGTGAATGTAAAGTGAGACAAAACAATTGAGTAATTTGAATGAATAAAGCCACCACAAATGGAGGAGCTGGAATTCTCATCGAATGGCCAGATGGAAAAATGCTAGAAAAATCCATTGCAACTGGAGAATTCTCTGACAGCCACAGAGCAGAAAGGGAAGCACTAACACTAGCTGCTACTATGCTAGCTAATCATCCAAGTTTCCCACACAGTCAGATTGTCTTGCTGACCGATGCGAAGACAACCCTTCAAGGCTTGCAGAACTCTGGATTCTCTTGTGTTGAAAACCTCAGAGCAGCACTGAAAAAACTCAACAACAACAGCAAAAAGACTGTTATTCAGTGGGTGCCAGCTCATATTCAACTAGAGGGAAACGAGAAGGCTGACTCACTCGCCAAGGATGGAAGAAGTGGCTCACAAATGAACTCTGCACTCTACCCGGAAGAAATGAAGAAATTAATTATAAATAAAATAAATGAGAAATGGACAAGCTCACATCCAAATCACAAGAAAGATGATGCTTACTATAAGCAATCCCGACAAGATCAACGTGTAATCTTTCGACTTAGAACCGGACACAACAGAATGCGACAACACATGTACCGGAAGCTCAAAATTGGAACCAGTGATATCTGCCCATGTGGAGTGTCATCAGAGAATGCAGACCACGTCCTCCAAGACTGCGCTCTTTACCAAGAGGCCCGACTAAGACACTGGCCCCAAAACACCCCAATAGAAAGAAAACTATATGGAGAGCTTCCTGACTTGGAAACCACTGCGCAGTTCATCTCAAATATTGGTGTAGTGATCTGAACCCTCCAACATAACAATGAGAACGAAGAAGAAGAAGAAGAAGAAGATGATGAATGAATAACTACATTTACTAAAAATATGCCAATGCAAGTAGTGTACCATTTTGATTTAATTATACGTGATTAGTAACAATGTCAATACTTATGATTCATTTAGTACCAACACATGTAATAGTGTTATAAAATTTAATGTTTCTACAATTTCTAAACAGAATACAACGACCTAAAGGTGTTTTAAATGAATAAAGATGTGTTTCATCTGTTCTACATTCAACACATTTACATTTTAAACCTATCAACACTAATTACTGAGAAAGCGCTATACTGCACATAATAGACTTGTATATACATTTTATGACATATTATTGTTGAGTGTTTCTTTGTAAAGTAAAACTTTTAAATATTGATAGGCCTATATATACTATCTAATTCTATTTCCATCATTTAGCAGTATATAAGATCGAACATTTTTCTGGTATTCTTAGTAGGAAGATCAGTAACCAGGGCATCTATTTCTAAACTTTTAAGTGTTTCTCGCTCAGTGGAAAGAACACAAAGTGAAGCCAAACTGCTCTATGTCATAGAAATTCTTAAAATATTTTTCCTGCCAGATTTCAATATTCACGGTAACTCCAAATATAGCCAGATTTGAGGTTTTCATACAAATATATTGGTGCTAACTTTCTTTAAGAACTATGTACCAAATAAATACTATGCATTTTTGCGTATTTATACTCATCTATGTTTAATTTAAGCATCTCATCAATTAATAGATCTTTGTTATAATCCTGCTCTCCAATACCATGTTACCATTTACTATAATAGCACAAGCACGATATATTCCTTTTGCTTGCTGAATAGTTAATAAAACTTTTTTGTTGTTTTTTTCTTTTATTCTGTTGTAAACATTTTTTACACACTACAGAAGACAACGAAACAATAACATGAAAACTTGCACAATAAAGCCTACACAGTATAAAGGTTGAATGGACAGGATTAGAAGTTGTATAACATTACTTTTTTTTTTTTTTTTTTTTTTAATGGTTTATTCAGATTATACATTTGTTTACAATAACACACAAGACAAACAAGTTAAACTTATCTACATCTAGTCCATATAATACTGTTCAGCGGTGAAGGTTATTGAGGGGTTGTATATAGTTCATGATTAGATACACTGTAATGTTGTAATATACCTGCTGGAGTTAATAAATTATAAAGTCATAGTTGCAGATATAGGAATATTAGCGGATTGTCAAAACCAGCTCAGTTTTTCCATGTTCTTTACAAAGAGCGAAGACCCAAAATTGTTTATAGCTGTCACTAATTTTGTTGATGTGTTTATCTGCTGACCGTCACTAGGATGTCCATCATCTTTCGTTGCAATTATTGGGATCCTTTCGAAAGGATCTGGCAATATTTCCTATGGAAGCCAAAAGGTTCCAAGAAATATGAAATGTTTGTTCCATACTGCTCTTGACACTTTAGAGTTCGTATACACCTAACAAAGTTCTACATCTCACTCGAAATGCATGATCTTAGGAGTGTTGAAGGTCCAAGTCTTTGTTTTCTAGTAAAGTCCCATAGTTCTGGGACACATACACACACCGAATTCTATAGATAGTGTGTTGTCAGTACTCATCATTCTGAGAATGTGGGGGAGACATGTCTAAACAGGCTCTGGTATCCTGTAGTCGCAGATATAGATAGAAGCACCAGCGAGTGGTCAACAAATTATATCATGTTGGGCTGATCAACAATGTTCCTGGACGTTGTAGTACTCTACCAGTGGACGGACCGGTATGATTTCTTGATGGTAACCTGTCAACCCAAGGCTGAGGCCCAGCAGCAATACAGTGAGCACATGATGAGTTTAGAGGACTACATATAATCTATGATTGGTTATTCTTTATAATTTGTCTGGTTTGGCGATAATTTTTTCCCCAATGAAGTCCCGGGACAACTAATCTTCACCAGTTGACACCGAGAGGTCCTGGAGTTCTGTTAGAATCACCACAGACTGAAAAGATAAAAAATAAAATCTGTGAGTGCCTTGTATAATGCATTTTTTTTTTTAAAATAGTCTCCAGTACTAATAAAGCTCACACAAACCACTCTAACCTTTCTATGCAACCCCTCCAATGGGTCAGACTACTACTTTACAAAGTTACAAAAATAATACCGCCAAAATTATATAAATTATATCATTTAATACCAAAGATATACCATCAGAGACAGAAAAATGTTACAAGGATTTAGCATATCATCAGATAAAGAATAAAGGCACATACACACCAATATTTACATCAAAACTAGATATATCTAAACAATCATCTTAGATACATACGCATCATTATCTTACACATGGATCAACTGGCTACAAACCAATACATTAAGTTACTACCCAAGAACACATAAAAATACATCCTAATACAAGTCCGACAGTTATTTTATGGTAATAATTACATTGAGTCTAATAAATTTGCGATTAGAAAAACATTACTGTGGCATCACATACATATTTCCCACACATTGCCTTTCCACATACACTAAGTCATACATAAAACCGGCAGGCATATAAAAATATACTCTCAAGCATAACATTACTTTCTACAGCAAACTTTACGGGATTTTGTGAATAAGTTGGATTTAAATTTAAATATTGTAAATACAGAAAAAAAAGAAACAGATTAAGCTTTAATAAAATTGAATAATTAGTAGATGTGTCGAAATATTAATTCGTGATCATTAGGACTATCCCTATAGTCCTAATTGTAACTGTTACTCCGCCGCTTTTTCTGTATACATTATATAGATATCATCTAAACCAAACTCTCTATCCCCCTCCATAATACTAAAACTAACCATGAATTATGAACATGCATGGATGACAAGAATGGCACGGTACAGTCCCCTCAAACGAACAATTAGAACTGGCCATTGCAGAGGTGTACCTGATAGAGACTAGTTCCTTACATTTAAATAATACAAGCTGCTGATATTTCAACTCTAGCACTGGTTAATGTTTTAAAACTAATATAAAGAATTCGCGCAACAATTAGGATATTTTGAAGAAGCTTTTCAGATTCGTTCTTATATTCCTTTTTTTTTTTTTTTTTTACAAAAATACAATTATTTCTCCTTTAGTGCTTACCCTAAGTTCTCACGTGGGTCCCAATAGGTTATGGACCCAAGTGTAATCAACCCAATTGCGCCATTGTTACTACTCCACAGGCTGTGGGCCCCTAATGGTCATGGGGCCGGGTTCATTGAACCCCTTCGCGTCATGGATATAACACCACTGCCTTACACCCCTGAGTTCTTCTTCAACTTTCTCCACGTGTCCGAGACACCACTACAGGGTAGCGGGTTTAAACTCCGAAACATTTCCATTGACTACGATAGTTCAGGGCGCCACGACCAGCTAGCCGCCCTGAATACAAAGCGGGTCAGATCTGTACAAACTAATTGAAAAAAATAACCAAACAAAAACAGCGAGGCGGGTAAAGAAAAAAATCTGTTCGACTAGAGTAATCTGGACCTAAACGGAGGAGATAATTAGCATAGAGCAGTTCTCTAGCCTGCCCAATTGTTTTTCGTCTGGATCACACACAATCATTCCAGAAACAGGGCAACAATCAAGGGGCGGCACAATCCAATCCATCATTTCTGCGAGACTCGAATACCCAGTGTTGGACCAAGCTGCTGTTATTAGCTCGCTGTGTTGACTCAAAGCTGCCATTTTCTAGGACTGTCATCTAGGAAGCTGGCCAAACGTGTTTTGTTTGTTTGGTTAAATATTTTTTTTTTGGTTCTTGCAATTGTTGTTTTCTTTTATTGTAAATAGGTTGGTCTTTAAACTGATATTTTTATCTTCCTAAATGATCTTTTGTTCGTTTTAATTATGTTGATTAATTAATAATTGATTGGAAATTCAGTTTGGCTATTTGCAACATATTCAACACAACACCTCCGCTAAGGATTTTGTTTTGGAGCTTTTTTTTTATAGTTTTTATCATATACGCATATTTTATTTTTACTTTTCTACATAGGAGGTGTCGCAGAGCGACATAGCAGATGATCTGTTGCTACATGTGATGCCTGATGTAAAGGAAGAAACTCTTGAAGCATCTCTTTAGTCTGTGGATTTTTGTTTTCTTCTTTTCTCTCCAAGCCTGGGAAATATAAAAAAAAAACTTTATAATGTCTGTTGTATTTCAATAAAAACAAAGTAAAAGCTTTGTTTTGTATTGGTTATATATGTCAGCCGCTACATTTTTTATTCGCACTATGTGAAGTCACTACATTGATATTTTTTTTGTTTGTGAGTTGTTCCATCAATCAGTTCCGGCTGAGGCATTAGCAAACTTGGCTGTGGGAACTTTGTACAGGATTCACAGAAATTATTTTTTTGAGAAAACATTGCAAAAAATTGGATCAAATCAAAAGAAGTGTCCTATAGCTCTATGTCTACTAGCCAGGCTCTAAGTCTCAACTACGATAGGCCTTTTTTTTTTTTTGGTCACGAATATTAAACTAATAATAAATAATAGTACTAATAATAAGGCCTGTCTTCAAGTCCGAAGATAAATGAGGAATGCAGTGTTACCCGTGGCTACGCAGCTCAGCTGTGAGCTACACATTTCGCCACATCTAGGACATTAGACTACATATGTTAGAAATCCATTGTTTCTTCTTATTTATGAAGTACCGAAACGTTATTTCTAGTCTGGTGATCAGGACTCGTCTATTGAGTACATTCCTACTGTTGTCGATACACGAATTTATTAGTTGATTTAAATATACAGGAAATTGTTTAATTCATTGCGGTCTTTTGTTTTATTCTATTTCAATTTGTATTTCACCTAGGCCTTCATTTCACTAAGGCCAGACCTGTATCAATATTTATACATGGTCGCTACATTTATCTTGATTCTGTGTGTTAGTCGCTACATTTATTTTGGTTTTGTGTGTGATTCGCTACAGTTAGGCCCTACCTTGGTTTTGTGTGTGATTCGCTGTATTTATCTTGCTTATGTGTGTGATTCGCTACATTTGTCTTGATTCTGTGTGTAAGTCGCTCTTGGTTTTGTATGAGAGTCGCTAGGATTAATCTATGTATGTGTATGTGTTGCTACATTTACGTTGCTTTTGTGTATGGGTAATAGAATATAAAAAGTTGACATTTTTTTGGTAATGGGAGGGGCTTAAGTGGAAAGTTCATTACCAGTCTTAATACGCTGTACGTGCAGCACTGAATCACGTGACCAGGGAGCTGTCAATCAAAGTTATTGTGAAAACGTTTATTTTATCGGTAATCTGAGTCGCCCAAGGGTCATCAGGGCCTTTTTTTTTCTTCTTCGTCTTCATCTTCTTTCCTCGTCCCCGGGACCAATGCGTAATCGTAATGGCCCCATTGCTGGCACCACAGGGCGCTCGGGTCGTTACAGGATATTTACCAAAGCGAGGAGACGCAATCAAATTTGGCGCGATCTCCCACGCTTGTCGAGCGGGTCTTTTGACAGGTGGTAAATATTTGATAGAGTATAGGAGTCTGTAATGAGAGATGAGAGAGAGAGAGAGAGAGAGAGAGAGAGAGAGATGAGAGAGAGAGAGAGAGAAAGAAAGAAAAAGAAATAATTTATATTTGTGTGGCATTTAATGCAGAAGTATACGCCTGCAGGAACTCGCGTGGGTCGCGGGTTTGATTCTCAGTTCAAGTGTTTGTCCCTCGTGTAGATGAAAAAGTAAATATACCTCAATGTCTTCAAATTGTTTTGTATTTCGTTGTCAAGTCTTGACACACAGTCAACACAAGGGCTGTCTCATTACATCGTTGTAGAAATATTTGTTTAGGAAATAGTAGCAGCACTACAATCTCTCTACAATCTCTCTGTCTCTCTCTCTGTCTCTCTGGTTTTTGGGTTATATTGCCCTTTTATGTATTCCATTTTTATGGGGCGTAATTATTATTATTATTACTATTATTTTTTAATATAAGTATAATAAAAATAATTATCATTATTATTATGTTAGAAAAGAACGAGTATTCTTTCTCTGGCGGAGCCAGGGTCGAGTTTTGTTAAAGGGAGACAAAATTCATCGTATTCCCTTTATCAATTTCCACTGAGGAATTTTCTGGTGATGTGGCAGGTCTGCAGCAGTACCTCCCTCTGACAGGCAACGAGAATGTTCCTAGGAAGTTCAGAGCCTTGAAGGTATCTGTGAGGTCAGTTGTTATTATCCCCTCGGTTGATATGACAATGGGGTATATTGTTATTTTAGCTAACTTCCATAAACGCTTAATCTCCAAGCCTAGGTTATTATTATTATTATTATTATTATTATTATTATTATTATTTGTGACGATATAAATTTCAGTGCCAGATGATAGGATGTCTTGATGTTACGATGAGATTGTATTGATCAGACAATGCGTTTCTGATATTATGAATTTGTATACACCTCTCCTTTTAAAAAATTACGGAACGCTCAAACAATCGCGTGGTGACGAAGATACTAATGTCTACCATAAATTTAAAAACTAGATCCTGCAACAATAAATTGAAAGCTTTAATCCTGGAGCAAGGAGTCACTTTAATAATATAAACACTGTACAATACAATTGAATTAAACACATTTACTGTTGCCATTCAAGCTCCCTAACTATTGATAAATACTTTTGACTATATATGTCCTTCACCTTTTGGAAACAACAGTCTCCTTTGCGCGCCTGGAATTTCTCTACCACTTTTTTTATGGTCTAGAGCAGGGGTTCTCAACCTGTGGATCGCGATCCCCTTGGGGGTCGATTGACAATCGAGTAGTTCCGGATTTCTTCTCAGTACGCCCTATATGTCGAGAATACACACAAAGAAAAGCGGGTCTGAGCAGACCCAAACAGGCTCCGCTAGCCAGGTAAAGGGCATTAGGCCTGGCATCGAAAAATCGCCTCGCAACGTTGGTACAAAGGGAGAACGGGCCACGTTGTGAAAAAAGAGCTACCGTTCTTCCCAACAGACAAACCCTGATAACATCCTTTTTCCCCCAAACGAACACAACAACAAAAAAAAAAAAAAAGTCTTGGAAATAATTAACCCAACACAAACACCTAATAATGGGAAAGTAAGTATCCCCCAGGCTAATTTAGTTGGAAAGATAAAGCAACACGATCCTCAATTTTCCAAATCTGATACTTAAACTTTCAAAATCCTTCAATGTAATGTCCGAGGACTTATTCCAAAGACATTTGAAATAACTAACCTGCTCCACAAAGAGTGTGTGGATGTTGCCTTACTACAGGAATGCCTTATCGGTGAAAAAAGAAATGTCTCAATACCTGGATACTCTGTCTTCCGCTGCTCCTGTGGGGATTGCCGAGGCCTGGTTACATTGGTGGCTAATGCTCTGGTCGCCAAGAAAGTGCCCACAGACTTGAGCCAGGGGAGGACAGACACTTTGGTGTTAGAAAATTGGAAAAATAACAGACGCTTCAAATGCATCAATGTCTACAACCCACCAAAACAAGAACTGGCTTTAGATGTTAGAGAGACAATAACTGTAGACACTATCATAGCTGGAGATTTAAATGCCCATTCACCTTCCTGAGGCTATGATGACACTGATCTGTCTGGTAAAAAGGTTCATGACCTGTGCAATTCTACTAACCTTTTTCTTTTGCAAAACAAGCACTCTCCTCCCACTCTTCTGCATGCTAGCAATGGTTCATTATCACGACCAGATCTTTCTTTAGTCTCTGCTAACTTGGAATCTGTCATAACTTATCAAGTACTAGGCGATATTGGTAGTGACCACCTTCCAATATTACTGACTGCCACTCTTTCTAAAACCAATGCCAAGACCACCAAAGAGCCACGAAAGTGGTGCTATACTAAAGCTAATTGGCAAGGATATGAGAAAGCTGTCGACAATGCCCTTGAAAAAATCCATGTAGAGTCTAGCTCTGTCGACCTCGTATACCGTCAGATAACAACAGCTATCCTAGGAATGGCTAAACAGTTTATTCCTCGAACTTACCCTTGTAAAAAATTTAAGAACTTTTGGACAGCTGAAATCAACAAACTTGTTACCGCCGGAAAAGGGCACACCAAAAGGTCCAAAAGAACCCAAACATTCCAACACTCAGGCAGAAATATAACAGACTCAGTCTGCTAGTCAAAACGTCTGTTAACAGGGAAAAACGAGAACGTTGGACTTACACCTGTGCAAAGTTAGACCTAAGGGATAGCTCTAAGGCCTGGAGTCTTCTTAGAAATCTCGAAAATGCTGGGCGTATCAAAACAGCAACCCCATTATCCTCACCCAGTGGGGTAACCATCTCATCAAAGACGAAAATTGCCACCTTGTTGAACAAATATTTTGCTAAGATCAACAAGGCTGCCAAGAAGTCCCCAATGTCCAAAGCCATTGATAAAGCTCGCAAAGCTGATGAAAAAAAAAAGACCGAAAGGAACCACAGACCGAAAGTGCTGAGGGAACGATGAACTCCCCCTTCTCGATTGGCGAGCTTAATGCTGCCATAAGGAAATGCCAGCTCAAAAAGTCTCCCGGGCCGGATGGTATCACCCCTGAAATGCTCAAACATGTAGGGGGGAAAGGAAGGGCCGTGCTCTTGGCATTTGTTAATAGAACCTGGGCTGATGGTCATCTGCCCAGGGCCTGGAAACGTGCCACCATTATTCCTATACCAAAAAAGGGAAAAGATGCTTCCACTGCTGAGGGCTACAGGCCCATCTCACTCACATCTTGTGTGGGAAAGATGGCTGAAAAAATGGTAAATGAGCGTCTGGTTTGGTACCTTGAGAGTGCCCGTCTTATAGCTCCAGAACAGGCTGGTGTTAGGGCTGGAATGTCCCGCTATAGACCAAGTCAACATTTTTGTGCAGAACGTAGCAGATGGATTCCAAAGGACCGAAAGCACATACGCAGTCTTCATTGACTTAAAACAGGCATATGATAAAGTATGGCGGCCTGGTTTGCTTCATAAGATAAGAGCCGTGGGGGTGCGGGGACGGATATATAACTGGATTAGAGACTTCCTACAAGAGCGTACAATAAGAACAAGGATGTACGGAGAAGTCTCAGGGGAAATGACCCTCGAGCACGGCCTCCCCCAGGGCTCCGTCCTGTCATGCATCTTTTTCACGGCCTTCATAAATGACCTACCGGCTCAGCTAAAATGCCAAAAGCTGCTATATGCTGATGATATTGTCCTTTGGAAATCCGGAAGGAGCGCAGCCTCTATACAAAAAGTGTTGCAAGAAGATCTCCATACGCTCTGCTCATACACACAAAAATAGAGGATAGAAATAAACACCTCCAAGAAGGTCTATTCCCTGTTCACGCTCGGGACTGGCATTCTCGAACAACCTTTCCGGCTCTCCCTTAACGGAATGGCTCTCAGCATGGAAAAGCTACCCAAGTACCTTGGTGTAACTTTAGATCGCAAATTAAAAATGTGTGAGCACATTCAGGATGTTGCAAGAAAGGCCTCAGGGAAACTTTGCATTGTGCGGAAGCTGGCATCCACGAAGTGGGGAGCCCGAGCAGACATGCTCCGATCCCTGTATTTAGGAGCAGTCCGATCACAGATAGACTACAGCCTACCTGTGCAAATTTATGGCTTTAGGACTGCTCTTGAACAGCTTGATAAAATACAGTCCCAAGCACTAAGATTTGTCTGTGGATCCTTTAGGTCAAGTCCAGTAAATGCGGCTGAAATAATGGCTAATGTAGGTCCACTAAACCTTAGGAGGGAAAGGTCAGTACTGACCTGCTTTGAGCGATATAAAAGGCTGGACGAATACCTCCCAGCTAGAAAACTAGTGGATGGTTGGAGATGCAGAAGACGTATCAAGATGCAGTCTTTTATGCACCATGCCACTAGACTATCTGATAAAGCTGGCCTCTCCATCAACCGACAAAACATTCAACGCTTTCACCCCCTTCCCCCTTGGTGTCGCCCAACGACCCCAGACGTACGACTGAAACCAGCAGATCCTAACCCCACTAAGCAAAATCGTTCATCAAACGACCTCCAAATAATAGCACTTGAGACCATTAATGCTTTCAAGCCCAGTGCTATTTTTGCATATACTGATTGGTCGGCATTGTTGGATTCTGAAAGAGCAGGCTATGGAGCCTACATCGACTTTCTTGGCTCCCACTCAGTTAAAATCTTGGGACCATGTGGTAGTGTTTGCAGTTTTGATGCGGAGACCATGGCAGTCTGTGAAGCCCTAAAGGTCATTGACTCACAACTCGGAGAGGGACATTTGAGAGCAACGTGGATTGTTGTGGTCACTGACTCAAAACCTGTATTACAGGCTTTGCAAAGCCCTGGACCATGGCCTCACACAACATGAAGCAGGGCTTTGGCATTCCTGTGATAATGCAGTGGGTACCAAGTCACATAGGTGTGACTGGGAACACTATTGCAGACTCCTTGGCCCACCAGGGAGGACAAACCCCATCAACTGAACAGGCTGTAAGTTTTCATCATGCTCTGGCTATAATTAAAAAAAACTGAAATGGAAAAGTGGTTTGAGTGCTGGGACAAGTCCCCAAAAGCCCGTGAGTCTGGGAGCGCATGAGGCGCCCTGACCGCACTTCCCCGTGGTGGAGGCTGTCCAGGCCTGAGCAAGCTGTTATAGCACAGTGCATGACAGGCCACTGTCCTGTTGGCTCATACTTTTCAAGGTTATGGCCAAATTTTGACTCACGGTGCCCCCGCTGCGGGGAAGAAGAGGAAACCGTGTCTTATATACTGTATGACTGCCCCAGACTTTTGCAAGAGAGGATTTAAGCCTCTTAAGCCCTCACTCAAATGGAGTTTGATGATGATGATGGTGTGGCCGTTAAAATGTTTCCAAATTATAAACATCTTAAAACAAAATCTGGCTATTTTGAATACGCTTTTGTTTTTTACAGCGGGTATTCCCGCACTTGACTCAACTGTTTCTTTGTATTCAGTAAATTGATTAAGAGATAAACGTTCATACACAATTTGTGCATTGTCTTATGTAGAATATGAGCTGGACTGGAATAGTCGAACTGGACTGGGCAAGCTCAATGGAAAGACTCCTTGCAATATGGAAGCATTAGAAAAGATAAATGGAAGGAGAAAGTATAGACCAGCGTAAAGGAAGAATTGAGCTTAATGTAATTGTATTTTATTGCTTGTCTACATTGTAGATTGACTTATTACCACTGACAGACAGTTCTATTTACATGCTTCATTTGTTTGTAATGTAATCTCTAGGCAGACGAACAAGTTTCGGTCATAAGTGCTTCTATTAGGACTTGTATCAAAGACTTGTATCAATTATTTGTAGGTATACACTATATCAAGGATTTAAATGTGTTGATTGTAAAAGTGTATCCAGGATATTTTGTCTGTAGTTTCTAAAACATTTGACCTTATACAACGATCAAATCTATCGATAGAGTATATCTTTGTCCTCAAGTTTCTCATTTGCAGTATTTAAAAAAATATTTCTTTTTTTTTTTTTACAATTTCAGATGAACTAACCAGGCAGAGATGTTCAGACGACCAAACCAGGCAGAGATGTCGAGATGAACAAACCAGGCAGAGATGTCGAGATGAACCAACCAGGCAGAGATGTCGAGATGAACAAACCAGGCAGAGATGTCGAG